>CAUYQG010088031.1:0-24122 GCA_963574415.1 Tarsius wallacei | reverse complement strand
CTTATGGAAGTTGGAACTGGCAACCAATTCCTGATCAAAACCCTAAGTGCCCATGCCATAAGAGATAAGATAGGCAGGTGGAACCTCATCAAACTGACAAGCTTCTGCAAGCCAAAAAAACCATCAAGCAAGCAGGGAGACAGCCCACAGACAGGGAAAAAATATTTGCCAACTCCATATCTGACAAAGTCCTAACATCTAGGATCTACAAGGAACTCAAACATGCTGAAAGGAAAAAAACAAGCAACCCTATTAAAAAATGGGCAAAAGATATGAATAGACAGTTTTCAGAAGAAGACATATGAGCAGCCAACAGATACATGAAAAAATGCTTGGCCTCACTAATCATCAAAGAAATACAAATTAAAACTATACTGAGATACCACTTAACTCCAGTCAGGATGACCATTATCAATAACTCAAAAAACAACAGATGCTGGAGAGGATGTGGAGAAAAGGGAACACTTTTACATTGTTGGTGGGAATGTAAACTAGGACGACCTCTGTGGAAAACTGTGGCGATTTTTTAAAAATCTGAAAATTGACCTTCCATCCAACCCAGCAATCCCCCTTCTGGGAATGTACCCAGAGGAACTCGGATCACTCTATAATAAAGATACCTGCACATACAAGTTTATTGCTGCATTATTCACAATAGCAAAAACATGTAACCAACTGTGCTGCCCATCAAAACTGGACTGAATAAAGAAAATGTGGTACATAGATATGATGGAATATTATGCAACCATGAAGAAAAACAAAATTAAGAACTTTGCAGCAACCTGGATGGAATTAGAGTCTATAATACTCAGTGATCTATCACAGAAATAAAGATCTGAGTACCCCATGAACTCATAAGTGGACCCTGAACATTTATTATAATACCATAAGAAAGGGATTGGCAGTAGTGGGACACTGCCAAGGGGGACACATAACATCAATAACGGTACCCACACTTTACCTGTATGATGACCACATATGTACCTAGCCCTCATTTGTACCCCACACTTTAAAAATAAATTTTTTTTTTTAAAGTGCAACTTGCAACTATCCATAAACTAGAACACCTTTTTGGAAACCTCAGCATTTGGAAACAAGCCTGGATATCTTCATGTTCCACAGAACTGAATGAAATTTTAATGAAAAGAGTAATAAGAAATGTTTCACACTGATTGTGCCATGCCTCTTCCTACCCCAATTCAACATAGCATCAAACAAAGAGGATCTTCTTGGACCCAAAGTTTCTAGAGGGGACACAAAGAAGCTGAGGAAGTCATTCAGCTTCCTTAGCATTCTAGGATAGTTTCCTAGCATTCCAGTACACTTCCTAAGAAGCACATCATGGTATATGCTAGGGAAAAGAGCAAAGCTAGACCACCTGGGATCAGATAGAAACAATGAAAGGAGGCAGAGGTCATAGTGACCACTGCACACATCTTAGTGGTACTTCTATGTTCCTGACATCTGTGGTGCCCAGAGATATTAGCAAACCTTATAGCCCACTTGCAAAGCCAAGCTGATCACCTTCAAAAGCACGGCACGAAGTAAAACTAGCTTGTGCCCCTAGCCTGCAGCTTCCCTACTCAGCCTCAAAGCCCACCCCAAACACCCTAGCCAAACAGGGTGACTTCCACCTCTACGAATCTCAGAGAAGCACAGGAACTAGACTGACGACTCTGGAAGTCAAGCAGTGACTCCACTCGAACAAAAATCACTCCCAATGACTCTGCCCCAGGCAGAAAGATTTTCCACCTCAGCAATCTTGGAGAAGCATGGGGCTAGACCTGCTTGACCCAAGACATCAAACAGCTATTCAACTTAGCCAAAAGCCTAACTTATGGCTCCACTCTGACAGGAAGGTAATCCTCAATCATGCATTTCTAAGGAACATAGCCTGTGAAAGCACCTGTCCCTAGCAACAACTCTGCCTGCACCTGCAACCCTAACCAACTGAATATCTCAAGTAGTGGAATTTCCCAGCCAGGGAATACATCATGTGATCAGCTTGACCAGAACCATTGTAATATGCAGTCAGCAGCTCTACCTAATAACAACACTCAGCCAGCAATTTCACTGGACAGAACTCATCCAGCAGCCCTAGCCAACACCAGAGCAAAGGCAGTGGCCCAGTCAACTAGAGAACTTACAACAAGTTCTACTTTCCTCAGGTTGTTACCAGCTGGCCCTTTCATAATCACAATCTAAACTAAGTAGTGAAAGTCCATCTTGGCCAAAGAACACCTGTAAGGGCCAGACAAGAAGGCCGTCTCCTCAAATTCACAGAAAAGAAAACAAGGATTACAAAGAATCAGGAAATCGTGAAACCTCCAAAAGAAACTAGTAGCTCTAATAATAGACCCCCCTAAAAAGGATCGATGAATAATATTCATAAGGAGTTCAGTGAACTATGAGAATATACAGATAAAAAGTGTAATGAAATATGAAAACAATTCATGATAAAAGCAAGAAGTTTGACAACCGACTGAACCAAAAAATTCAATGGAAAACTTTAAGAGCTAAATTGATCAAGCAGAAGAAAGAATCACTGAGATAGAGGACAGACATTTAAAATTACTTAGTCAGAGAATGCAAAAGAAAGCCTTTGAGAATTATAGAACACTATCAGGATATCAAAGCTTCACATAATAAGAATTGCAGAAAGAGAAAAATGAGAAAGGGCCAGAAAACATATCTAAAGAAATAATGACTGAAAACTTTCTTAATCTGGGGATAGACGGCAACACTCAGGCACAGAAAATGTAAAGCTCTCCAATCAAATTCAACCCTGAAAGGAGTATACCACAACACAAAATAGTCAAAATATCAACAATGAAAAGCACAGAAAAATTCTGAGATTAGCAACTGATAAGAAACATATAACATATAAAGGAATTTGAATATGACTCACAGCAGATTTCTCAACAAAATCCTACAGGTCAGTAGAGCGTGAAATGATATATTCAAAGTAGCAGAGGGAAAAATTCCTGACAATCATGAATACTTTTTCCAGAAAATCTATTTTTTAGAATTATGGAGAAGTAAAAAACATTGTCAGAAAACTAAGAGAGTTCATCATCACTAGACCTGACTTATAGGAATTGCCAAAGAGAGTTCTTTGAACTGAAACAAAAGTTCACTAATTAATAATAAGAAACAAATGAAAGCCCCAAACTCAGTGATATAAATAAAACAGAGCCATAATCAGAATACTGTAGCACTATAAAGATAATGTGTAAGGCAACTTTATCCCGAGTACAAGAGTTAAAGACAAAACTATTAATAACAACTATACCTAAAATAAATTGTTAAGAGATGCACGTCACAAAATGATGTAAACTATAACATTCAAAAACATAAAATGGGGAGAAATAAAAGCACAGATTAGCTGTACACATTAAAAGTTAGTTGCTATCAACTTGGAATAAGCTGTTATAAGCACAAGATGTTCTATGTAAGCCTCATGGCAACCACAAAACAAAAATCACTTGTAGAAGCACAAAACAAAAATTAAAAGAATTCAGAGCATACCTACAGAAAACTAACAAGTTATAAAGGAAGACAGAATGAGGGGGAAGAAAAAAAACAAAGTTTCTGTAAAACAACTAACAAAAAGTAGTAAGCCCTTACCTATCAATAATTACCTAAATATAAATGGTTTGAATTCCATAAAAAGACAGAGTGATTGAATGGATACAAAATAAAGAACCAACTATATGCTGCCCACAAGAGACTCTCTTCACTTTTAAGGATGCACATAAACTAAAAGTGAAAGGATGGAAAAAGATATCCCACACAAATAGAAATCAAGTAGAGTGTACTTAGCTATACTTATATCAGATGAAATAGACTTTAAGTCAAAAACTGTAAAAAGAAACCAAAAAAGGGCATTATGTAAACATAAAGGGGTCAGTTCACCAAGAGAATATAACAACTGCAAATATATGCACTTGACACTGAAATAAAACTAAATATATAAAACAAGTATTAAAAGATGAGCAAGGAGAGATAAATTACATACAATGATAGGAGACCTCAAAACCCTACATAAAGCAATAGATAGTCCATTCAGACAAAAACATTAACAAGAAAAAGTTGGACTTGAATTTTACTTTAGACCATATAGACCTAACGAACATATACAAAACGTTCCATCCAACTTCAACAGAACATACATTCTTCTCAAATGTACATGGGGCATTCTCCAGGATAAAGCACATATTAGGACACAGGACAAACCTCAGCATATTAAAGGATACTGAAATTATATCAAGTACTTTTTCCAACCACAGTGACATCAAACTGGAAATCAATACCAAGAGAAATTTTTTAAAATGTACAAATACATGGAAATTAAACAACATGCTCCTGAACACCCAATGGACCAATGAAGAAATTAAAAGAAAAATTTAAAAATATCTTGACCCAACTAAAATGGAAACACAGCATACCAAAGCTTATGGGATACAACAGAAGCAGTACTAAAAGAGAAGTTTATAATAACAAATACCTACATTAAAAAAGGGCCTGGTATGGTGACTCATGCCTGTAATCCCAGCACTTTTGGGAGGCTGAGACAAGAGTATTGCTTGAGCCCAGGAGTTTGAGACCAGCCTGGCAACATAGCAAGACCTCATCGCTACAAAAATATTTTTAAAATAAAAATTTAAAAAAAAAAGAAAGATCTTAAATAAACAACCTAATATAACACCTCAAGGAACTAGAAAAAACAACAAACTAAACTGAAAGTCAGCAAAAGGAAGGAAATAAGAGTGGAAATAAATGAAATTGAAACTAGAAAAAATATCAAAGATCAACAAAACTAAGAATTGATTGTTTAAAAAGATAAACAAAATCAACAAACCTTTAGCTAGACTAAGAAATAAAGAGATAAAACTAAGTAGATAAAACCAGAAATGAAAGAAGAGACATTACAACTTATACCATAGAAATACAAAGAATCATGAGACTTCTATGAACAATTACATGCCAACAAATTGAATAAGCTAGGAGAAATTGATAAATTTTTAGATACATACAACCTAGTAAGACTGAGTCATGAAAAACAGAAAATCTGAACAGACCAATAACAATTACAGAGATTGAATCAATAATTAAAAGTCTCTCATAAAAAAAATGGCTTCACAGCTCAATCCTACTAAGCATTTTTTAAAAGAGCTAATATCAATACTTCTCAAACTCAAAAAATCAAAGGGAGGGGAAATACTTCCAAACTATTTTTATAAGGCTAGCATTTTCCTAAAGTGAAATTGTCCTTATTTGTTGATGGCATCATCTTATTTAGAGAGAACTCTACAAATTTCATTAAAAAGCTATTAGAGCTAATAAACAAATTCAGTAAATTTGCAAGATACAAAATCAATACACAAAAATCATTAGCATTTCTGTACACTAACAACAAACTATCCAAAAAAGAAATCAAGGGAGCAATCCCATTCAAAATAGTTACAGTAAATAAAATACTTAGGAATACATTTGACCAAGTAGGTAAAAGGTGTCTACACTAAAACTATAAAATATTGATGAAAAAAACTGAAAACATAAATACATGGAAAGATAACCCATAGTCACAGATTGAAAGAATTAATATTGCTAAAAGGTTTATACTACCCACAGAGGTCTACATATTCATTGCCATCTTTATCAAAATTTCAATGTCAATTTTCATAGAAATAAAAAAAAGATTAAACTTTACATGGAACTGCAAAAAACAAACAAACAAAAACTAAGTCAAGGCAATCATGAGCAAAAAAGTTGAAGATATCACACTACTTGATTTCAAACTATTCTACAAAGCTATGGTAAATAAAACAACAGTGAACCTAATATATATATACATATATATATATATATATATATATATATATATATATTCACGTTGACCAATGAAACAGAATACAGAACCCAGAAATGAATCCATCACTTACAGTTAGTTGATTTTTTTTCAAGGGTACCAAATATATGCAATGAGAAAAAAGTTCATCACTTCAAAAATTGACCTTGGAGAAGCTGAATATTCATATATAGCAGAATGGAATTGAACTCTTATCTCACACCTATACAAAAACCAACTCAAAATAGATTAGAAACATAAGACCAGAAACTATAAAACTATTAGAAGAAAACAGAGGGGAAATACTACCTGTCATTGGTCTATAAAATTTTTTTGAATTTGACTCCAAAAGCACCAGCAACAGAAACAAAAGTAGATAAATGAGATTTCATTAAACTAAAAAGCTTCTAAACAACAAAAGATATAATTAGCAGTGTACAAAGATAGCCTATGGATTGAGAGAAAATATTTTCAAGCCACACATTCAATAGGGGCTAATATTTGAAATATACCAGGAGCTCAAACAACTGAATAGCAAGAAAAAAGAACACAATTTTAAAATGGACAAGGAAACATTTTGCAAAAAAAAAGAGAAATGCAAATGGCAAACATGAAAAATGCTCAATATTGCTAATCATTAGAGAATGCAAATTGAAACCACAATGAGATGTTATCTCACACCTGTCGGAATGGCTATTACTAAAAAGATAGATAACAAGTGCTCGCAATATTGTAGAGAAAAGGGAATTCTTGTACACTTTTGGTGGGAATATAAATTAGTACAGAATTATAGAAAACTGTGTAGATATCCACCAACAAACTAAAGATAGAATTATCAAATGATCCAGCAATTCCACTTCTGGGTATTCACCAAAAATATCTAAAATCAGTTTGTTGAAGAGATGTCTGCACTCTCATGTTCATTGCAGCACTGTTCACAACAATCAATTTATGGTGTCAACCTAAGTGATCATCAACAAATGAATGGATAAAGTAAATGTGGTATATAAACACAATGTAATACTATTCAGTCCTGAAAAAGAGGGATATTCTGCCATTTGTGACAACATGAATAGAATTGGAGAATACCATGCTATGTGAAATAAGCTGGGACCCCAAAGATGAATACTTGTTTCACTTATATGTGGAATCTAAAACAATCGAATTAATAGAAGCAAATGTATAAAGTGGTTACAGAGGCTGTAGTGTGAGGGGAATGAGGAGATGAGGGCCAAAGGTTGCAAAATCTCAGAAGAGAGGAAGTTTTTTGCTGTTGTTCCATTGTGCAGCATGGTGGATATAGTTAATGGGGTATTGTACATTCCAGAATTGCTGATAGAGTACATTTCAAATGTTTCCACCACAAGTAATGTTAAGTATTTGATGTGATAAATATGTTAACTAGTTTGATTTAATTATTCCACATTGTATTCATAAATCATAGCATTGCTTTGTACCTGATAAATTTATATAATTACAAATTGCCAATTTACAATAAAAATTCGATAGGCATAACTACTCTTCTAAATGCTTAAAACAATACTAAACATTAATAATAAAACTGGCTCTCTCTTCTCTGTTCTTAAAGAGAACTTCAAGATTCGTCTAGTGCATTTGTTTTTTATTGATGTGTAATTACAATATCTTTTTGTCTGTGGAACCCTCCTGACTTTCCGGAAGTTATATCTGCCTATTAAAATACTTTATCAATTATGCAATATATATCTCTTATCTTGGATTCACTAGCCGAGATCTCATACAGTTTGAACATTGTTCTTTTGTTGCTGTTCATAATATTGATTTTAAAGATATTTATATTGTTCATTGTACATTCTGTCCTATTCTCTGTAAATATTACTGGTATCATGATTTAGAGGAAAAGCAACTTTTATTAAACAATGCTCATGTAAATATATCAGGACAAACACGGCACTTATCAAAGTTAATTAATTTTCCCAATAAAGCTGTCATTGAAATCCCTTCATGCACTGGTAACTATACAAATTGTGTTTTTCTTTGCTATTACTTTCATTTTCCTTCTACTTTTTGTTCACAATGTGAGAGTCTATTAACTTCTTTATCTTTTCTGTTGTCTGTCACTCTTATTTCTATTGTCATTCTGATTATTAGCATGTTTTTGTTTTCCCTGTCATGGCTTTTTGTTAAATGATTTTGACTATTAGCATTTTTTATTTCCGTCACAATAAAAGAGTTTTTGACATGTTGCCAAATTTTGGGGGGGTTTTGTGCCAAATTATATTTTGCCAAAATTTTCTTTTTATAATGTTTCTGGTTTCCATTAGAATAGTCTCTTCCCATAGTATCTGTATATTTTTATAATTGATAATTATAGATAACAATATACAGAGTGAATGTGAATTTAAGAAATATATGAAAACAACTCAAATTTATTTTTAGTCTGCTAACATTTTGCAGTGAGTTCCAGGGTTATAAAATAATAATTTTCTAAAATTAAATATATTCACATATTAATGAACGTGTAGCAGTTCTATCACTGGCCTACTTGTTTTTTCAGGGTAGTTTGTTGTGTTGGTGATAATTTAGGATATCAATTCACCTGAAATCTCCAAACTACTTCATAACAATAGCCTAAGTTGTGAGTTAATTTGCTGGGATTCATAAAACACGTGACACACACAGAAGTATTTAACGTTTATGGTACTGCAATGTAGAGAGTATTTGTAATGCTCTACAAATTTAGAAATTCTGATTAATAATACTTTCATGATTTTCATTTTAAAAGCAAAAATATATGTGATATTTAAATACCTACTTATAATACATTAACAATTATATTTCATGTAAAGAATTTCTTGATCAGACATCAGTAAGAATTGCTTCAGCACTAAATATTTGATGACTTGAAAATTTTTCTGTAGACTAGATGTTGGTTTCAAACATTCCAAATTTCATTTCTCCTTTATTACCCACATACTTCTGATGTCTTAGGGCATGTTTATATCACAATCAACCTCTGGTCCTGCACCATTGTTTTATAATGCTGAAGGAGTTTTAGGAGGATTCCTGGAAGCCATGTCTGCATTCAAACAGCAAGCGATAATATAATCACACAAGAAAGCATTGAGCATGACCTCAACAAACTAAATATTTAGACTCAATTTCCATTTAACATGATTTCCAAAATGCCAGCAAACACTCTACACCATCTAATATGAAAAGAAATCAGTGTAGAGATAGTGATTATAACAGATCACAGCTAAAACGCCTTACTTTTGAAAAATTTGCAAAACTATGAACATGCAAACAAATTATCAAGGCCCTTCCAATGACTTGAGAACGTCCTTTGCAAGTGAGGGGACTTGAACCTATGTAGTTTTATTAGCTTTAAAGTAAATCCACTACTGTCAGAAGAATGCAAAAAAACCAGTATCAGAAATCATAGGGGGCATAGCCTGCCCAACAAGTGACTTAGAAGAGAAGAACTCATAGGTGTGCTCAAGGAGGCTGAATTCCTAGCATCAAAACATTTCCTTAGCCGCACGGTACGTGGAAATCACATAGACACTGACTTTTAAGGACTTCAAAAGCTTGGACAGTTTCAATCGTACAGAAAACTGGAAGGACCAGTTTGGAGTTAGGTTTTCATCATTACTATTGCTAATGCTGTTTTCTAATTAACTGGAAAGTTTCTCGTGCCCAGTAATGACTAGCTTCTCATTCACCTGACCAAGAGGGAATTGAGGATAAATTATTTGACAATAAAAATATGCAACACATCTTGCATGCCCAGATCTGAGTTTGTGATTGCAAATCCATGCCTCTTAAAATCTTTTTTTTTTTCCACAAGAATATTTTGTTATAATCTCAGTATTCCATGTGAGATATTTAGTTGTTTTTTTTTTTTCTGAATACCACCTCAATAAGCGGAAAGTCAATAACAAACATATATCCTAATGACACTTCTCAAGATATTTACTCATATTCTCTTTTTCATAATGCTATTAAAAGTGACTGGCTTCCAGACTGTTGTTGCACTTTGTTTTCTTTATTGGTCAGGCAAAAAAATCAGAGTGAAAACACTTTACTGAAAAAGAACATGATTCTGTCTTGCACTTGGGTTTTCCAATGCCTGACACTGCATAATTATCAGAGATCTATGATTGATTTTATACCTCTATGAAAATGTCAGAATAGAATCACTATGTTTACAATACTCTCCTGGTTTCTGATCAGTACTCAGAGAACAGTGAGCATTGCATTCATGGCTTCTGCAAAGAACACCAGAAACCAGTGTTACAGAAACTGCTATCTGACAGATAATCAGTTCCCTGAAAATGATCTCATTGAGTTGAGCTCCTGGCATTAAATAAAAGAGAGATCGTATGTTTGCTGGCCAATCTGAAACACAAAATATTTTGAGTCATTCCAGTACGTGTGAAATCATTTCGATCTGTGACTAGTATGACGCTGTGAATCAGTGTAACATTTGGGTGAGAACTTGGGGAATGGAAAGGGGGGGGTGACATGTATACTGTTATGTCAACTTCCTTAAGGAAAAACAAATTCTAAGTGCTCTGAATACTCTGTTATCATTTAAATGACGATGACATTGAAATCTTTTTATCTCCCAGGGAGCCCTACCTCTAGCACCCTTAAGAAGTCTATGTCCTTACCGTTTAGTCACACTGAGCTTATACTATTATGTTGCATAAACTAGGGTCTGGAATGAACTGTCGATGCTCAGCAGCCAAAGTGTGAGAGGTCATGTGGTGGCTCACTCTGCTCACTCTCACCTGGTGTCACAGATGCCTCAGGCTGCAAGAGTACTGCAAAACTGTACTCAGAAAAGAATGCTACTCACTTCTGTTTCCAGTTCATTGATTTGAGATCAATCTCCTTCACGAAGAAGGTAGGAGTGTACACAGTGGGAGCTGGGTCTTCTTGAAGCTGTGATGCTGTTCCACTGCCCAAAGTCCACCATTCCTCAAGAGCTAAGCGGCTAAGAATGGCTCCATCTGAGCTCAACCTGATCTCTGTCACTTTGTGATTTTGTACAAATGACTGTTCTTCTGATTCCCAACATATTCCGTATTGCAGAAATAATTCCAGTACTTTCCTTTTATCTTAGGCAAGATAACATATGTAAAGTACCTGGCTCATAATTAACTCTTTAAACAATGGAACTAACATTATATTCCAATGCCAGATAGGAGTTGATACAGCTTTCAGCTTTGAGTCATCCATGCAGTCATTCTAAATAATAGTTACAATATAGTCATCCAATATGCACTGAGTACCAACCTTGTGCCAGGGGCTAGAGTGGGCACAGAGGCTATAGCAATGGGTAAAATACAGTTCTTGCTTACTGCCCTCTTACTGCCTTTCCACAAAGGGCCAACTAGAGGCATGTCTGAGCAGAACAAGCTCTTGACATGATGTGGCCTCTCTCTCAGTCATAGAGGCTTCCTCAAGGAAGCATAAAAGGCAGTTATCAGCAACAAACATTCACTGGAAACTATTTAAAGCTGAACAGAGCAAATTGCTTTATAGATTTTAAAGCACCAAAGACCATAATGATCATAATCCAAATAAATAAATAAAGTCACCATTTGAAGTCTTGCAGCATCTCTTCAGGAGTCTTCATTAAAAGACAGAGTCCCTGCCTCCCAAACACTATTTCAGAAGCCCTCCTGGCCTGCATCATTCCATGATGCCATTAACATGCTTTCTAAGAAAGAACTGTATTTTACCCATTGCTATAGCCTCAGTGTCCACTCTAGCCCCTGGCACAGGGTTGGTACTCAATGCATATTGGATGAATACATTGTAACTATTATTTAGAATGACAATAGATGACTCAAAGCTGAAAGCTGTATCAACTAGTTTCTGAATGAGTACTATTTCTCTTGCAGCCCAATATTACTGTTCCTTTTGAATAGTCCTCTCTTCCCCAAATACTCATACAGAAACCAGATTCACAAGGAAGGTCCTCCAATCTGGGACTTCCAGAGGTTTTTGAGAGCTTTTTCCTTTCTGGCCAGACAAAAGGGGAAGCATGTTGAAGGTCACACATGGGAAGTTTCTGTGGATCAGGCCACGAAGTGGTCCACATCACATCTGCCAACATCCCATTTGCCAGAATCCTGTCACATGACCACATCTACATGCAAGGGAGGGTGAGAAATAAGATTTAGCTACAGACACAGGAGAAAAAGAGATGAGCCTATTGACCTGTGATCTGGCTTTTTCTACTGTGCTGTCTCTTCTGTGTTTTCAGGAGTTGAAGTGGTTGGTACGAAGTGTTTGCAGATACCATCTCGGCAATCTCTCCCCCTTTGCAAGGAGTGGAGGGCCATCAGTCTTCTACAGCAAAGTAACAATGGGGTACTGTCAGCATTCACAGGGACAACCCCACTGTCTGATGTTATTCATTTAGAAAGGGTCATATTTTCCTCCCAAACTTTACCTCTAAACTTGCAACTCAATCATTCAACCAATAACTATTAATTTTCTCATAGGAGTCCAGTTTAGCCTAGATTTTCTCAAAGATACTAAAGAAATGGAGGATTAATCAATGATGTTCAGACTGGATAATAGGCACAGTCTAGAAACTGACCCACATGAAACAACGAGAGAACAATTTATTAAACTGTGCAGAGTTGCCTCAGTTAAAATGGTGCTCAAAGAAGGGAGCTATTTGTGTAAGGTGAAATAATTTGCTTTCCCTTCAAAATTTCCAGTGTGGGAAGTAGTGGGCTCAGAGTTAGCTCTGAAGGCCAACTCCCTTCCTCATTCCCTTTTCCTCTCTCTCTCCTGTGGCACATCTAAGCATGGGAGTTTCAAGATATAGATTTGAAGTAAGAATTAGAATTACCCACTCCAACCTAGTGTCATTCTAGCCATTATAGACCTCTGCATTGTGCCATCATGTGTTGTCCCAAATTAATAAAGCTATATTTTCTTTTTAATTTATTGTGTTTTGTACCTAAACTTTGGCCAGAATCTTAGCAGACAGGACATATAGATGGCACTGCCAAATCCCTAATCATACTCACAGAAGTCTTCTTTCAAAAGATGTGAATTGAGATTGGACTTTATTTAAGAAAACAAAAGAATAAGAGTGGCAAAGAGTAGCTAGATATTCCAGAGGGTGGGTAGAATATGAAGAAGGATTTGGAAGCAGGAATGAATGTGGTGTGTATAGAATATAGTGGAGAGCTTGGTCAGAGGGAAAGAAAGTTATCTTGCCCTCTTCTGGACAGGATTTTTAATTGAAAGTGCAGTGTTTGCATCTGAGAGCAGGGGTCAGGATCAATCATGGGAAATCCACAAATCCTTGCACTTGCAGATACGGGCAAAGGGATGAAAAACAGGAAGCTTGACTAATAGGTTATGCTTGCTAATATGTTGGGTTTTTGAAGCCCTTGTGTCTTCCCTCTCATTTACTCCTCACAGCTTTCTATGATGGTCAATTTTTATCAAATTTGGGTTGGAGACACAAAAGAGTTAGTGATTTGCCTTGGTCTACATGGCTGATAATCAGGGTGATCATATTGTTTGTCTTCTAAACCAGAACTTTTCTCAGAATGCAAGGGACGGTCTTAATAAATATACTAAAGAGCAGGTGTAAACTGGGAGAACTCTGGGGAAACTATGATGTACTGTGCCCCAATACAGGGGACAAAGTATGCACTGAATGGTAGAGTCCCAGCCTACAGATTTGATGTTCTTCCTACTACACTGGATCTGGCCTTTTGGGCCAATTGAAACCACTAAATACATGTGGAGGGAAGCTCTTAGACCATTCCAGAGTACTATGTTTAAAGTAAGCCTTTAATGATTGCAAATAATATTTTTGCAAAATTTAAACAATTTCCAGAAAATGTTCCATAAAAGTCTCAGGTGTTTAATCCAGACAAATAAAGCAAACTGGGCTTTAATTGTGGGTAATTTAGTTTTATAATGAGAACCAAGGGGAACATAGATTTAATCGATTCTGTTTTATACACGACAGAAGAAATTGGACGTAGGTCTCCATTCTGTGGCTGGTGATTCATGTGAGCAAAGGAAACCTGCCACCAACAAGATGTATGTGTTGCATAGGGCTTTTCCTCTGGATATATGAAGAGAGTGCCTGCATAATTGTTCTCCCAAACCAGAACACCATTGAGAGTGGCAGGGGGTTCTATTAATAAGGATGTTAGGAAAGCAGACATAAATTTGTGCTATCTAGAATAAACTGAGAAGCATGGTAATCCTCAATAACAAAAGGAGATTTTCTTCCTCACCCAGGCAGGAGAGGGACTAAATATGGGAAAATTAAGGTTTTCGTCTAGTTCACTGGCCTACCTTTCTTTTTGGAAGAAAGTTGTAGTTAATGAGGGATTCCTCAGAAGAGATAATATTTTATTTTCCTTAAATTAACATGCTGTCAGAAATTTCTCTGATTTCTGTCATTGTAGGAAGAACTCTAACTGGTAAGACAATCGTAATTCCTAGAAATTTTTTTGATTATAGATATTGTAAATATTTATATATTTTTAAATGTTTATTTACTTGCATTAGTAATACTATGTCTGCCTTAGACAATAACAATATTACATAAAAATGCCACTCCATTCAATAGTGCTGCTGAATAATACTTTAGCAATAAGCAAACAAATATTGAGGAAAATAACAAGTTGTTGGATTGAACAAGTAGACCTATTTAGCCTAGAGTTAATCCATACAACTTACATATAACCAAGTCCAAATCAGAACCTACCTTCTTCATCTTCAGTTCCTTAAAAAGGAGGTTTCACCTAGAAGACATTCAATAAAATATTAACAGGCGATTGTATGTAGAAAAGACAGTTAATTTTGATATTGATAAAACTACAGAAACATCCTTTGTGCATTTTTCTCCATACATAGTTCACTTTAGTTATATCATCCTGGAAGTATGGAACTAGAAAAATTTTCTACCACAGCTGGTCTGGCACATTTGCCCAGGTTTGATCATTCCAAGAACAGAAACAAGGGTTCTTTGGTCTCACTAATAGCACTTCTAATGGTCTTTGGGGAGCAACCAGAGAAGGGGGTGAGCCATTGACTCCATATTTGATTTGGGCAGGATATGGTCATCACCTGTGCTTCATGCTGCCATTGGGCACATGCAAATGCTGTTCTGAATGCCTGCTACCATTACGCACCCTAAACACTCAGAGACTCAAGTGCTGATAGAGTAAGAAGATATAGAAATAGCCACCAAACATAAGGATGCAAGTACACATAGAATAGTAAGATATAGAAATAGGCCCCAATTCAGCACTACAGTAAAAGTAGGTGTCTAATATCTTTAGCATAAGGATCATAATGATAACAGAGACTATCCTCATTCTTTGGTTGGGCTGGTATTTCTTCTATCAACTTTAACTCGAAAAATTAGGCCATTTCTGGGAACTCGCACTCATGGATTCTCCACTTCTTTTCTGTGAGGCAAGAGCCCAAGTAATTCTCCCCTCTGAATGCACAGAACAATGCTGTGATAGTAATTCAACATATACCACAAGCACTCAAATGTTGTGTTTACAGAGATGCTTCTATAGTATGTATTTTGGTTATCTTTGTATTGAAACAAACCATTAGTAATTTAGTCACAAAAAAACTGTGACCATTTTATTATGCTCACAGATTTTGTAGGCTAAGACCTAAGGAAGAGCATAGCAAGACAGCAATTTCTGTCTTCAAGTATCTGGGGCTCCAGAAAGATTTGCATGGCTGAGAAGTGGAGTGGTCAGAGTCAGGGGAGCCACTTCCATGTCTGGTACTTGTGCTGGGGTGAGTTGAAGACTGGCTTGCATGGGATTGTGGACAGAATATTGACAAGTCATTTCTCCATGTGACTTGAGTTTCTCACAGCATGGAGGCTGGGTTCTGAGTGGGAGTGTCCAAGAAAAAGAGTTCTAAGCAGACAGGCCATACAGCCTTTTCTGATCTAGCCCTGGAGATTACCACCCAACCTGTGCACCATTGGCCAGAGATGTCACAGATCCAATCAGATTCACAGGGAAGGGATGCAAGCCTCATCTCCTAGGGGGACGAATGGCAAAGAATTTGGAGGCCCTGCTTAAAATTGCCATGTGTGATATTAGCAAGCATGTTTCTTTTTACTTCATCCTGCTCATCAGAATTGCATTTGGTGACTAGCCATTAAAATCACTATAATAAGAGCTATAGTAAACTCTATTTTTAAACTATTAAATAGGCTAACAGATAAGTTTTGTATATTAAAAGGAATATTGTTGCTGGTGGTTCTGCCACCTTGAAGGTAGAAAGTGGAGCTGAGAGTACAAAGCATTCAGAAAAGATTGAATTCATATGACTAACTCAGCACAACAGTTGAGGCAAATCCATACAGGACACACCATGGGCCATTGGTAAGCAGACCATTTATCCTCTTTCTCTTGTCCACGCCTGCTAACAGTGGAATTTCTGACAGTCGCAGCCCAGCCTGCTGAGACACTTCTCCATATGCAGGAACAGATACCCCACAGCTTCTTAACCAGCCCCAGTCTTCAGTCTTACAGTCAGCAGGCGTTTATCTCTCTTCTTCTCAGACTAGTTTTTGGGTAAAACTATGTCCTGTGAAGAAAGATTGTTAAGTGGTTCCAGGAGCTCAAACTGAGGTAACTCTTATTAGAGTCTTCCATCTTAGTGTCTGAGCCCAGAAGTTTGATAATTCTCTTTTTATTCACAGTACTTTGTTATTGCTTGTGGTGGTTGTCTTAGTCAGTTCAGGCTGTTACAACCAATTACTATAGACTTAACAAAGATTTATTTCTCATAGTTCTGTGGACTGGGAGGTCCAAGAGCAAGGCACTGTAGGGTGTCTGATGAAGATACCCTTCTTGGTTTGCAGAAGGTCACCTCTCCTTGTATCCTCACATGGTGGAGAGCAGAGACTCTTCTTTTTATAAGGGCATTAATCCAATCATACATCTCGCCCTCATGATCGAATCAAATACGAATCACCTCCCAAAGACCCTGTCTCCAAATACCATCACATTGGGGAGCTAGAATTTCAACATATGAATCTTGGAGGAACACAAACATTCAGTCCACGACATTGGTGATGGTAGTATTTAACCCAGGGTTTGAATGGTGGCAAAAAATGGTTGAGTAGGTTATCATTTTCATGCTGGTCATATATAAATATTTCAGAAACCTAAGAACAACTTTCTTCTTTACCCTTCCTTGCCTTTCTACCCATCTACTCAGTAAAAGTCAACCGTGTTCATGTTGGTTCCCTACAAGGGCAGCTGATGGAGAAAAATCATACAACTCTGTATGTTTGTGATTCAGAAGTTTATTATATCTATGAATTCCAGCCCAGCCCTATTCTGTGTATATTACCTATGTGATGATCTCACCCAGGTTTCCCTATCTGAAAAGTCAGTGAGAAAAGTACCTATTTTATATGATGGTTGTGAAGTTTAAGTGAAATTATTCATGTAAAGCACTTAGCATATTATAAATATGCAGTAAATCAGTAAATGTTAACAGTTCTTAGCTACTAAAATTTCAGTCCCAGCTGGAGTTGATGATTTTAACTTTTCCGTCTCCCATTCTGCATAATCACGATTTTGAAACTTCATTTCTTCCCTAGAGCTTTATTATTTTCATGCTTACTCTCTGCTTCTGAATTTATAGAGAAAATCTTTCTCTGAGGGGTACCCAGACATTTCTAAAGCTTCAAAATGTCCTTAATGTCTTAGAATCCTGAGTTGCAGGATGCAACTTCTCAAAATCCTCCTTCTTCTCTGTCCCATCCCTCGCCATACACACATACATGCATGCATAACATGGAGAATGGCACATTAGAAGTTGGCCTAGCACTTTAAAGCCAGCCTCCTGACAGCCTTCAGAGCTGCCACTAAGTTAGGTGTAGTGGTTCATGTTTGTAATGCCAGCACTTTGGGAGACTGAGGTGAGAAGGTTGCCTGAGTCCAGGGATTCAAGACCAACCTGGGCAACTTGGAGAGATCTCATCTCCACAATAAATCAGAAAATTGCAGACGTGGTGTTACATGCCTGTGGTTCCAGCTACTTGGAAGGCTGAGGCAGAAGGATCACCTGAGCCCAGTAGGCCAAGGCTGCAATGGCCATGAGTGTGCCACTGCATTCCAGTCTGGGTGCTGGGCAACAGAGTGACACTCCGACTCAAAAAAAAAAAAAAGAAAGATCTGCCACCTCTCTGCCAATGATAACCTCCAGAAAGCCCATGTATGCTAGAGAGGCTTTCTCTATGAGTCATACCACAGGAGTCTGGGAGCCAGATGAAAGCCTGCGTATTGATACAGTCTCCTATACAAACCACAACACATCAAAGTCCACACTTTCCAGGGACAAGTAATAGACAAGATGATCACACATTGCCATTCCAATTCGAAGTTTCTATCATGATAATATTTTAATACCTATGACTGTAGTTAGTGATGTTCTGGAGCCCAGTTGTACAGGCTCAAAGGAGTCAATTATTACTTTCTCAGAAGTTTGTAAGCCAGTCATTAAACAAAGCCCTTTTTGAAAATTAAGTTATCTAAACTTACACTTAAGTGAATAAGTAAAAACAATGATAACAATATACAACCAGTATGTGTCCATAATAATTAAAAATAAAAAATTTAGAAGACAAAGGTAACAGATAACCCAAACTCATCACATCCTAATTATTTTACTACACTTCTCTATTATTTATGCCTTTGAGGTTACTCATGCCTATGGTGTCTGCATGGTAGCCACAATATATAATGATGTGCTACTATGTATCTCTTTACAAAGCTCCAATCAGTGATGTTACATTGGTAGCTTTAAATCGGCCATGGTGGTTACCAATCAGAGCTTAATATATTCTTTTTTTGATAGTCCAGACATGAGAAAGTGATGGAAAGTATGTTTTTAAAAATTATTTTTATTTAGCATGTGAAGTAAGAGCTAAGGACTTGAGATTTGGGAAAATTTGGGGTTTTTTTGTTTTTTGTTTTGTTTTGTTTTTGGAGTCAGGGTCTCACTCTGTTACCCAGGATGGAGTGCGGTGGCATGATCACAGTTCACCACAGCCTCATACTCCTGGGCTCAGGCAATTCTTCCGCCTCAGTCTCCTGAGTAGCTGGGACTACTTATTTCTTGTAAAGATGATGTCTCACTGTGTTGCCCAGGCAGGGGTCCAACTCCTGGGCTCAAACAATTCTCCCACATCAGTCTTCCACAGTGCTGGATTACAAGCATGAACCACTGCATCCAGTTGAAAACATGTTCATAATAAAAATTAAACTTAAAAGTGTCTGTTGCCATTACAATGTGAGTAGCACAAAAAAATGAGGACTATTCTCCCAGTATCTGAAGGAAAGGAGTTGCTCATATCATTGACTAATCATGTTCTGATATATATATATGTGTGTGTGTGTGTGTGTGTGTGTGTGTGTGTGTGTGTGTATTATTTCATTTCACGTTGGTCTTATTCATTAATGTAAATAAAAATATCAACCAATCTTCATATCAGAACTGCACTATGTCATCAATCGCCACCACAAGTTGGCTACCTAAGGATAAATAGCTCAGCAAAAATCAACAGCAATTTGATGTTAAAATCAAATTGTTAAAATCAATTTGCTATATGGAATTTACAATACAGAATACTATGCATTTTATTATTTTTGTCAGTTGTATGCTACACATTCCTTATATCAGTAAAATTTAAAATAAACATATGTACATATATATGTGCATAGTTTTGTTTTTTGTTTTTTTTTTTTCAGGAAACCTGTTATAAAACATTTGTCAAAATACCACTGGTGCTGTGACTGTGTCTACTGGTGCTGTGACTGTTTCTACTAGTTCCTCAGACAAAGCTTAGAGAACTTGAATCTATTTTCAAATGCCAGGTGTGGGGGATTCCAGAATTCTCAAGGTATTGATCTTTACTTCTTTAAACACTTGTGATGGCATCTTTGCCTTATAGAATGATTATGATATAATGAAGCTGATCTGATAACAACAGGCCAGATCCATTGCATAATCCAAGGAAGAAGCCCTGATTTTAGGGTACAATCAAGGATCTGCGAGGCACCATCTCCTCAGCATTTGTCTTTCTGCTTGCTTGTTGGTGAAATATTAGAAGGCAGCAAAAGTTATCTTGCAGGTTGTCCTAGAAAGAGAAAGTGATGGATCTGTCCTGTCTTTACCATGATCTCCCATTACCTCATTAGGCCAGACTCAGTGGTACAAGCAGTTTTTCTTGCCCACACTATGGGGATGCAAAGAGCCTAGTGGACTCCATTTGATCTGTGATAGTGTTGGATTTATGCCCTGAGCTTTGAGTGATTGCACAAAGTTTCTCATGTGCACCCCAGCTCCCCAACATTTTGTCCAAGGTGGATAGTGACAACTCCCTGGAGATGCAAAGGTCAACTCAGAATGATTCAGAAGTCAAATGAAAGGTATATAAAGAGATTTGGAAAACTGAATTTTTATCATAAAAAAGAGAAAACTCAAAGAAACATGGTTATAGCCTACACATTCTTTCAAAGTATCAATTAAAATACAAGAAGTGAATTGTTTGTGGCATGAGTTAGTGGGAGGAAAAGGAGACAGCATTTGATGCAAAGAAATAAAAACTTTGTCTTTGATTACAGAAAATATTTTAGGAAAGAGTGAGTCATTATTTGTCTTCTAAAGTAAATAAGAGTCTTAATGGATATTTAATAATAGATTAAATGATTATATAACACTAGGAAAGTTATAATCAGGAGCATTCAAAATGAAGGATGCTTTTACCGGAGAAAGTTCATTATGATGCTGTGCCAATAGATTATGTAAGTATGTAGGCTAACATTAAAACTATAGTTTTTATTGTATAGATTTGCTGAGTCTGTGATCATATTTTTCCTAGGGACATTGTTTGCACAACAATAACAGACACTTGCATTTGCTGCTTTCTATTTCTCATGATGACAAGCTCATCATGTATTATTTCACTGAGTCACCTAACTGGGACTACAGGTTAGATTTTATTATGATTGGGTTGTAGGGTATTAGACTTTTACCCACTAACTGCACAACTTAAAAGGAACATCGATTTAATGACATGTGCATTCACAATTCTAAAAGTGTGGGCCCAAGGAGACTCTCTGGAAGGATATGTCTATTTCTATTTTTTTTATTTAATTTTTTATTTTAAAATTGTGGGGTACAATTCAGGGTTAGGTATACAAATATTTATTGTGCATGTACCCTTGTTGATGAAGTCAGCCCCCTCTTCCCCAGGCATATGCCCACGACTGCCAATCCTACCTCTCCACCCTCCCCCCACACAACCCCACAGTTTCCCATTACTGTCAATCTTTTTCTTATAGTATTATGATAGTTATTCAAGGTCCACTTATGAGTGAGAACATGCAATACTCAGTTCTTTGTTTCTATGAAAGATTGCTCAGTATTATAGACTCTAAGTCCATCAGGTTGCTGCAAAGTTCATGATTTTGTCCTTCTTTATGGCTGTGTAATATTCCATTGTGTATATATACCACATTTTTTTACCCAGTCCTCTTTTGATGGGCAGCACAGTTGGTTCCACGTTCTTGCTATTGTGAAAAATGCTGTATGAAACATACATGTGTAGATATCTTTTTTATAGAGTGATTTTAGTTCTTCCGGGTATATTCCCAGTAGGGGGATTGCGGGGTCATATGGAAGGTCGATTTTTAGAACTTTTAGGAATCTCCATATTGTTTTCAACAGAGGCTCTACTAGTTTACACTCTTACCAACAGTGTAGAAGTATTCCCTTTTTGTCACATCCTCTCCAGCATCTGTTATTTTTTGAGTTATTGATGACGGCCATTCTGACTGGAGTTAGGTGGTATCTCAGTGTAGTTTCAATTTGCATCTCCTTGACGACTAGTGAGGCTGAACATTTCTTCATGTGTCTGTTAGCTGCTCGTACGTCTTCTTTTGAGAACTGTCTATTCATATCTTTTGCCTACTTTGTAATGGGGCTGTTTGTTTTTTTTCTTTTCGGCACGTTTGTGTTCCTTGTAGACCCTAGATGTTAGGCTTTTGTCAGACATAGAGTTGACAAATATTTTATCCCAGTCTGTGGGCTGTCTCCCTGCTCTATTGATGGTGTCTTTGGCTTTGCAGAAGCTTGCTAGTTTGACAAGGTCCCACTTGTCTATCTTATCTCTTATGGCATGGACACTTGGATTTTGATCAGGAATTGGTTGCCAGTTCCAATTTTCATAAGAGTGTCTCCTACATTTTCTAAGGTTCTTATAGTTTGAGGTTTTACATTTTGGTCTCTGATCCATTTAGAGTTGATTTTTGTGTATGGGGATAGGTAGGGGTCCTGTTTCAATCTTCTGCATGTGGTCAGCCAGTTTTCCCAGCACCATTTACTGAATAGGTTCTACTCTCCCCGGTGGTTGGTGGTGGAGGCTTTGTCGAAGATGAGTTGGTTGAGGAATTGAGGTTTTGCTTCTGGAATCTCAGTTCTATTCCATTGGTCTATATGCCTGTTCTTGTGCCAATACCAGGCTATTTTGATTATTGTAGTTTTATAATAAAGTTTAAAATCTGGGAATTTAATACCTCCTGCTTTGTTTTTTTGTTTTGTTTTGTTTTGTGTTTGTTTTTTGCTGAGGATTGTTTTGGTTATTCATGGTCGTTATGTTTCCATATGAATTCCTGTATTGTTTTTTCTAGGTCTGAGAAGAATGTTGCTGGTAATTTGATGGGTATTGCATTAAATCTGTAGATTGTCTTAGGTAAAATGAACATCTTAACAATGTTGATTCTTCAAATCCATAAGCATGGAATATTTTTCCACTTGTTTGTGTCATCTTTGATTTCTTTGAGTAGTATTTTGTAGTTTTCATTGTAAAGGTCTTTGACTTCTCTGGTTAGGAAGATGCCAAGGTATTTCCTTTTTTGTTGTTTGTTTTTGTGGCTATTGTGAATGGAATTGTGCTTTTTATCTGGGTTTCTGTTTGTTTATTATTGGTATATAGAAATGCGATTGTCTTTTGCACATTTATTTTATACCTGAGACTTTGCCAAAGTCCTTTATCAGCGCAAGGAGGTTTTTGACAGATTCTCTTGGGTTTTCGAGGTATAGAATCATGTTGTCAGCAAAGAAGGATAACCTGATTTCCTCTTTTACTATTTGGAGACTCCTGATCACCTTCTCTTCTCTGATTGCTCTAGCTTGAACTTCCAAAACTATGTTGAACAGGAGGGATGAGAGTGGGCATCCTTTTCTTGTTCCAGTTTTCAGGGGAAATGGTTCCAATTTCTGTCTGTTTAGCAGTATGCTGGCTGTGGGTTTCTCGTAGATGGTTCTTACTATTTTGAGGTATGCTCCATCTGTTCCTAGATGTTCGAGGGTTTTTACCAAAAATGGGTGCTGGATTTTATCAAAAGTTTTTCTGCACCTAATGATATAATCATGTGGTTTTTGTTTTTATGTCTGTTGATGTATTTAATTACTTTTATGGCCTTATGAATGTTGAAACAGCCTTGCATCCCAGGGATGGAGTCTACTTGGTCGTGGGATGATTTTTGAGATGTGTGTTGAATCCAGTGTGCTAGGATCTTGTTGAGAATTTTAGCATCTATGTTTATCAAGGATATTGGCCTGTAGTTCTCTTTCTTTGTTGGATCTTTACCTGGCTTGGGTATCAGTGTGATGTTAACTTCATAAAATGACTTGGGGAGAGTTCCATCTTTCTCAATTGCCTAGAATACTTTCAATAGGATTGATATAAGTTCCTCCTTGTATGTTTTTTAGAATTCTGCTGGAAAGTCATCTGCTTCAGGGCTTTTTTTGGTAGGTCGTTTTCTTATGACATAGTCAATTTCATGGATTGTTATTGGTCTATTTAGGGTCTCAATTTCTTCTTGTTTCAACCCAGGGAGGTTATGTGATGTCAGAAAGTCCTCCATTTCCTTTAGGTTTTCAAGTTTGTTTCTATACAAGTGTACATAGTAGTCTCTGATAATCTTTTGTATTTCTTCAGGGTCAGTTGTGACTTCATCTTTTGTGTTTCTGATTGAGTTTTTTTGGGCTCTTTCTTTTTCTTGGTCAGTCTAGCTAGGGGACCATCAAACTTGTTTATCCTTCCAAAGAACCAGCTTTTTGTTTCATTGATTTTTTTGTATTATCTTTTTGTCTTCTATGTCCCGGATTTGGGCTTTTATTTTGGTGATCTGGATTCTTCTGCTGAAGTTAAGGTTTTGGTGATCTTGCTTTT
>CAUYQG010088026.1:0-13699 GCA_963574415.1 Tarsius wallacei | reverse complement strand
CTGGGCAACTTGGCGAGACCTCATCTCTACAATAATCAAAAATTAGCCGGGCGTGGTAGCGAGTGCCTGTAGTTCCAGCTACTTGGAAGGCTGAGGCGGAAGGATCGCCAGAGCCCAGCAGGTCGAGGCTGCGGTGGCCGGGAGCAGCCACTGCACTCTAGTCTGGGTGACAGAGTGAGACTCCAACTCAAAAAAAAAAATGATGGATAAATAAAACATGAAGAAGGGAAGAAGTCAGGACAAAAGGAAGGAGACGTGTGGGCAAGGAGGGTTTGCAGTCAATAAAGTTTTATAAACTGTATGTACTCATAACCAGCATCGAGAATTCTGACCATTTTATGATGTTTAGGCTCTGGAAGGTCCTGCAGTACAGACCCTTGCTTTACTTTGCTTAATACAATATTTCCCAAACTTATTTGGCCTCAGTATATATCTTTTCCCCCATGGTCTACCTGTTTACAGAAGACTCTTTGAACAGCAGTCCTTAAAGCTAAGAAGCTGGGGGTGTTTGGTTTTTTGTTTGCTTAATGGTAATGTCCATGCCCATCCTCAGCGTCCCAAGCGACGGGCACCAAGTGTGATGCACCGCCAAGCCTGGGAACCACTGTATCTGCTTACATGTGTTTTTAAACTACTTGCAGAAATGCCAGGCTGGGTCAGAGTGCCTGCTAAGTGAAGCACGAGACAAAGGTAAAACATGTTTAAAATTATAATGTAAGAAAGAGTCAAGTGATTTAACCCACAAAACTGCGTGCCTTTTTCCGAGTCCATGTGTACACCACAAATCAAGACAGACTTTATGATTCCAACAATAAATAAGAAACAAGGGCAGACTAAGCTTCTGATATAACTGAGTCCATCTTATGTAAGAAGGGTTGTTAAATCAAAGTAATTTATAAGGTAGCTTATTAAAGCATACGTTAATAACCTGCTAAGAAAAACTTACAAATCAAACAGACTAACCCACACCTCCTCTTCCACCAGTAAGATCCAATTATGAAGGAAGTATCTTGCAAAACCCTCTCACTCTTAAAAGAATCACCTAAGAAGCATGTAACACAGAATACATAGGTCACATGGTTCCATTATGCTCCATCTACCTTAGTTCAAAAGCCACTGTAATATAGTGAGTTTCTTAAAATACTGAAACCTAAAAACACTTTAAAGGGACCAAAACCTGAAGTTTTGCAGCAAATAAAAGCAATAGACCATGCTCCAACAGATTACTATGCAGGAAAGCACATTTCTTGAGGCAGATTCTCAACTTACAAGTTAGTATTGGCTCCAGAAATTTAAAGAGATTCTGAAGAGGCTGGAAAAGCAACTTTTACTCCAGAAATAACATCACAGATTATTTGTCCCAGAGCTCGAAGCACTTTTCATTGAAACCATTAAAGAGTGCCAGGCCCCAGAGAAAGCCAGATCATCCTTAGAGGCTCTCTTGCGCCTAGCAATCAGCCACCCTCAGCACTCCAGTAGATCTTGCCAGATGTGTCCTCTCTCTAGGAAGAGGTTGAAAGTGGCCTGTCCTTCTCATTACTGAGGCTGTCTCCTGGCAGTGGTTTTTCTATTTTGTTCTGTTTTGTTTGGGATGGGGAGAAGGGGATATTATTTTCCCATTTATGGCTTCCTAAACTTTGTATTTTCTGTTCTCAAAATAGAAGCTCACCAGAGGCTACTAACAACATTCTGCATCCCAGCTCAAAGAGGATCACTGGGAAGGTCTCCTGTCTTCTTAGATGTCTCCACCTCACCTCCTTCTTCTTTGCTGGGATGGCATTCCCTATAGGCCTTCTGCTGAGAAGCTAGGAGTGACAGATGCCCAGGAGACTCCTGGTATAAATGCTGGAAAATGAGACTGAACAGCTCACACCAAATTATCAAGAGCATCTTCCAGTTACACTCCTCTACACTATGCATGTCCTGTCTTTCTTTCCTCTATGCAAAAGACAGTGCCATGACACTTCCTAAGGATAAGACTAACGATCTAGGGGGAAAAAAAAAAACTTCATATAAAAAAATGTTGGCAAAAGTCATTAGCAGCTTCTTATTTTTTATGCTTCTCCACTTTTCCTTGGAGAAATAGGAAAAGCAGCCATGCATTCAGAAGAAACCCAAGCAGGACACTTTAATTCAAGGCTCTATGGAAGGACGGCAGGTATTCCAATAGCCTTAAGCAAAAGGCCTAATGAAGCAAACCCACATGTATTTGTAGTTCTAGAACTTGGCTAAAAGCTGAGTTTGCTCCCAATCCTGTGATGGCTCCTAAAATTCTTCTATTCCTTGTTTTCAGCTTAACCTGGAAAAGCAGGAATGGGAATAGGAAATAAAGACAATGGAGTAGAAAGAAAATGTAGGGATAGATTTAATCACAAAACACAACAGAGAAAATATAGAAATACAAACTGCTCACCCATAAATCCACTCACTGGAAATAACCATGGTTTAAATGTTCATGCTAAAAACAATCTTATTACAGCAATAGAGCATGGCACCTGGCAAATAAGTCCTCGATGTATTTTAGCTACTACTGTAGCTATATTTTTACAAGGTTAGGCTTACTGCAGATTGCACATCTGTTTTGCGGCCTGTCTTTTTCACCTCTGCAATCACCATGAATTTTTTTCCCACATCAATAAATATTGCCCTATGGATGAAGCAGATAGAGAGTGCATGACAAAGACATACAGATTTACTTCCTCTACCCTAGTGTTTGACATGTAGGTTTCCAGTTTTTCACCACAATAACCACTAAAGAGAGCAATCCTGTACACAAGTTGTGCATGCTTGTATATTTATTTCCTGTGGATGTATTCCTAAAAGCAGAATTACAAGCAAGAGAATTGCTGGTCTCCAGACATGTTACAAAGGTTTAGGCTCCCACGTCAAATAAGAACCCATGTTCTTCTTACATGCCCGCTAACTCAGAATGTTCATCCTTTTTATCGCTGCCAATCTAAACAAGGAAAAATGTCAAATATTGCTGTGTGAGTTCCTTGGATTTTACATTTGTATCTTGGCCCCCTGTAGTTCTTTCATATACTGCCTTTCTATATTCTTTTCTAAGTTTTCTACTAAAGGGTTCGTATCTTTTTCTTACTGATTACTAAGAGCTCTAGATATCTCTTGGTTTGACATTTAAGGTTAGAATAGGACTCTTGGTTAAAAATTATTGGCAGTTACTGGCTCTGTCACTGAAGCTATGTCACTGAGGGCACCTTACTTAACTACTCTGTGCTTTGGTTTCCTCGTCTGCAAAATGGAAATAATAATGCTGCAACCTCGCAAGATTGCTGTAAATAAGTTAAAGCAATGCACAGCCGTGCTAGTCAGTTAAGGAAGTTTGAGGGTATGCTTTAAGTTTTTTTATTTGTTTGTTATTTTTTTTAAAGAAGGATTTATTGAGAGGACAGAAAATCTCCCACAGTGGGAGGGGACCCAAGGGGGTTGCCCTGCTTTAAGTTTTAAATTAACTTTTAGAAGTACGTGATGTATTTTTAAGTGGAAATAAACAGATCAAATGGCATGAGATGCTCCTTTTAAATATATAAAAATATGGATAAATAGAAAGGAAATAGGAATGCATATTCATTCAACCAACATCAATTGGATGTCCACTATGGGATAGGCATTGGGGACACAGTGAAGTCAAGAAAGACAAGGACCCTTTCTTTATACCTACCCTGGAGGAAGCCACCAAGGAAACAGGTGTGCAGAGCATCAGGCCAAGCACTGCACTTAGAGAAGTACAACAGGCAACCTGCTCATTGCACGTGGAAGGGTACTTAACCCACACCAAATGAGGGAAGGGCAAACTCCCTGAGAAAACACAAAGCTGAGACCTTAAAGAACAGCAGTGGTCACTCAAATATAAAGTGGAAGAGAGGCAGGGGAATTTCCACAAAGAGGAAAGAGCAGGGTGCAGAGACTCAAAGGTCGGAACGTCGTGTGGCACAATGCAAGACGTCAAGGGTAATCAGCCCAGCTCCTTTGAAGAGCACACATAAAGAGTGCAAGAGATGAGATTAATTCAGTGAACAGGGAACACACTCCAAACTCCTTAACAGGATTTATAAGGGATTTATGCAGAGAGCCATAAGGAACCACTGAAGAGTTTTAGGCAGAAAAGCAATATTAGATTTGCTCCTTAGAAAGATCCATATAGCTACATCTAGATAACAGATCAGAGGGGAACAAGACCAGAAGCATAACATGTCTGAACCTAAAATGTCAAGGCCCTATCACCTCAGCCATGGAACTGAGGCACTGGAGAGAAAGGAGAGAGGAGTTGAAATCCAGTGACTAGTGACTGGTCTGGGGTCGCACGGGTGCTCAGAATATGGGTCAGAATGGGAAAACAAGGAGGCGCTCTGAACTCTCTGAGCTTCTAATTCTGGGCTTCTCTTGATCATGTTCTACAAAGACTAAGGATGAATGGCCTTGCACCACTTTCTAAATTATTTCAAGAGCTTCTCTTGAAGTACACATCTAGCTCCTTTCGGAACATAAGGCATGGAACAGATGACTCAGTGCTGCTCTAAACAGATGACCTTCCCTTTTATAAAACAGAAAAAAATCCCCTGGTGTGGGCAGAAAACTCCTTGGTAGTCAGAAAAAGACTGACCATTTGCATAGTCAAATTGTGGGAGGGGCATGCACTGAACAACACTGTTGGTGCAGACTTCCATTTTTGTAAGGATACGGGAAAAATGAACTCAGTTGCTCCTACCATACTCTCAAAACATTCAACACGGAATATTCTGTGACTCTGGTCACCAAAAGGTATGGGGATTTCTCTTTACCAGCAATCACATCAACTCCATCGAACACCAGCTGGGCGTCCTCTAATTCAATTCAATTCTGAAACTACATCAGATCCCACAGACCGAGGGCTCAGTCCCACAGAACCGCCCCCCGCCCCCCACACTTCAGATGTCAGGTCGTGGTCTACGCTTCCAACCTACTGGCTATAAATCAGGGTTCCCACAACCTCCTCCTGGGTTCAATTAATTTGCTAGAGCAGCTCACAGAACTCAGGGAAACATTTACTTATGTTTACTCATTTATTATAAAGCTGTTACAAAGGTTACAGTTGAACAGTCAGATGGAAGAGATGCATAGGGTAAGATATGAGTTCCCATGCCCTCTCTGGGCATGAAACTCTCTTGGAATCTCCCCATGCTGAGCTATCTGAAAATCCTTTGGAGTAGTGTTGTGCTGGGTGTTTATGGAGGCTTCATTTTGTAGGCATGTTTGATTAAACCTTGCTATTGGCAATCAACTTAACCTTCAGTCTCTTTCCCCTTCCTGGAAGTTGGGGGTGGGGCCAAAAGACCCAACCCTCTAATCCTGCCTTGGTCTTCTCTGACACCAGGTGACCAGCCTCCACCCTAAAGGTACTTAGCAGTCTCCAGCCACTGGTCATCTCATGCGCAGAAAAAAGACACTCATCAGTCTCCAGAGAGTTTAAGAGTTTTAAAAGTTTTTTGACAGGAAATGGGAGACCAAATACATATTTCACAATATCATAGTCCTCAATAACAGTGAATCCCTCAATAACACTGAATCTTTGACTTTATTCTTTCAGTCATTTGCAGTTAGTGAAGAGAAAGTCTCTGAGTATTGTTAGGAGATCTACCACTTGTTTATTTGTTAATTTCCTGTTTTAACAAAAGTAGAATAAACCTCAAACTCACAGATTTACTCAAGCAAGAGTATCTAGAGCTTAACTATTTTGTGTGATAAATAATAGCAGTTTTTCTATTTATGAAAATGACACAATGATTCATTTTTAAATTAAGCGTGATGGTTAATTTTGTGTGTCAACTTAACTGGGTTAAGATACCCAGAAAGCTGGTAAAACATTCTTTCCTAGTGTGTCTGCCAGGGTGTTCTGGGAAGAAATCAGCATTTGAATCAGCAGACTGAGCAAAGAAATCTGAGGACAGGTATCATCCAATCCCTTGAGGGCCTGGATAGAACAAAAGGCAAATTTGCTCTCTTCTTGAGCTAGGACTTCCAATTTTTCCTGCCCTTGGACGTCAGGATTCCAGGTTCTCCCCTTTGGACTAGGGATTTCCACCGCAGGTTCTCAGGCCTTCAGCCTCAGACTGAGTTACACCATCAGCTCCCTGGTTCTCAGGCCTTTGAACTTGAACTGGATTACATCACTGGCTTTTCTGGTTCTCTACGTTGCAAACGGCTTATAGTTGGGTTTAGTCTTCAAAACTGCATAAGCCAATTCCCATAATAAATCTGAATCACATATCTCTATCTGTATATTCTATTGGTTTTGTCTTGCTGTAGAACTCTGACTCATATAGTCAGTAATTTAAAAGATAAATGCAGATGCCAAAAAAATCATGAAGATAAAATTGAATGATACCATTGGGAAACAGTCAAATGACTTCACCATAATCCTATGAAAAGAGCCTACAGAACCTGACTGCCTACAGTCACTTGGCAGCAACCAGCAGACACAGATTCACTGGACACTGTGAGCTTAGCCATGTTCTAGGCTTGTCATCAGTGACTCCATCTTGGGCTACAGACTCCATGTTGAACTGCCAATATACTTTGTGGGTCCCTGAGATCCACAAAGGAACTGAAAAATCCTTCCTTCACAAACAACCACGCTCTGAAAAATATACAAGTAAAAGCGGTCCTAACCTTGACAAACACTCTGTATATAGGTTTTTCCTGAATAACTGACATTAGTACCCTTCTACTAATGATTAAAGACTTCCGAGCTGGACATGGTGGCCCATGCCTGTAGTCTTAGGGTCTGAGGTGGGAGGATCGCTTGAGCCCAGAAAGTCAAAGTTGCAGTGAGTAATGATTATGTCACTGCACTCCAGCCTGGGTGACAGAGCAAGACCCTGTTTCTTTAGGAAAAAAGACAGAAAAAGGACTTCTTCGCTTAATCCCCCCATGAAATAATCTCACAAACAATATGTGGAGTCTAAATAAATTCCTAAAAATGTAAGCCCCCCTCACCCACTCTGGTGGTAGGATCACTTGACTGCTACCCAGGTTGCAATCTCCATTCCTGAGGAAACACTTTTTTGCCTCTGACTTCCTTTTTTTTCCTCAGGGTTAGCATTAAAAATGTAGATGCTATAAAGGGCAAGTCAGTACATATCACACAATATCAGTACAACTCATTGTTTTCTAAAAATGGAGAGGGGGTAATAGTCATCAAATTTAGGTAAAAGGCTGGGCGCAGTGGCTCAAGCCTATAATATCAGGACTTTGGGAGGCTGAGGTGAGAGGATTACCTGAGCCTGTGGGTTCAGGACCAGCCTGGGCAGCCTCGTGTCTACAATAAATCAGAAATTAGCCAGGCATGATAGCCCACGTGCCTGTAGTTCCGGCTACTTGGAAGGCTGAGGCAGAAGGATCACCAGAGCTCATCAGGTTGAAGCTGAGGTGGCCATGAGCATGCCACTATACTCTAGCCTGGGCAAATAATAATAATAATAATTTAGACAAACAACTGATACAGAGATATTATGATAAGGTCTCTATTTAAGACCCATCCTTTCATGTAAGGTGGTTTATGGTGAATATGGATTAAGATGCTTTCAATCTGTGTATCTTCAAACAGAGGGAACAGCTGAAAGAGCTTTTTAAAAATGAATTAAATGCATATTAATGGTCAGAAAACATTTGTGGAACAATCTAAGTTTTGTAAAAAAAAATGAGAAGCTTTTCTAGCTTTTGTTGGAGCTGGGGAAAAGGAGTTTTCCATGTCCAGAATACTTAGGTGATGAACACTATACGTATCTCTCTGGAAAACTTGGACTGGGTTCAAGATGATGGTAACAACCAAAAAGAATGAAAAAGTCAAAGACTCTAAATTTGTGAGCTTCAAAGGACCCAAAGACACACAGAAAATAATAAATGAGATGAATGGAAAAGGGCTTAATGGAAAATAATTTTATGTTTGTTAAACTTCATTAAAAGTTGGAACTCACATGCAAGGCTGAGCATAAAAAGGAGAATGGGATCTCTGGATTAAATATTAACATTCATGAGTTACTATTAACTTTCATGAGTAAAATCTTGATGACAGTGTTGACGATTAGCATCTCCAGAAAACATTCCTTCAGAAGGCGTACAAAGATGACTCAGGATGGCCAGAGTAAAGAGTTTGGGTTTGTAGGTCCCTCTTGCCCAGATGGAGCCACATAAGCAGTAATGAATGGTGTAAATATGGCCATAAAGTCACTGCACACAGCACTAACTCAACAGAAAGAAGCACTCCAGGGTCACCTCAGTGAGCAGTGTCTGCAGAGAACGACAAGGGTGAAAGGTACACAATCCTGTAATCAATTCCTACAAAACACTTTACCCTCAGGTGACTCACCACCCAGACACAGCAAGATCCTCACTATTCTGTCCTCAGCCAAGCTGCTCACCTAACACCAAGCCCTTACAAGACATCTCAGGGTGCCAGACCTCATGATTTCCAAATTACGTCCAGCACTGTCTACCAGCTGCACCTAGGACACCATTAAAGGCTCTGGATCCATGAATCATGTCAAAGAGAAAGGGGCTGACACATCACCAGCAATGGCCCACATGCTACAGGGCCCACTGCTGCACTCACCCTGCTACTTACACAACAACACAATTCTGGTGTGCTACATACATACATCTTTGATCCTCGATCCAACAACTTAATGAATAATTTCAACTTACCATGCAGCTATCTGATGTGCCCACCCTAGGTAAGGGCATTTCACTGTGCCTCTGTTGACATCAGCCTTCCACAAGCAACAAAAGACAGAGGCAGGGTTAACAGCCAACCATTCTACTCTCACTGCTAAAAGCCCCTGGCCCATTGTTGGAGACACATAATTCAAAAAACTTCTTCACAGATCTAAAGTCTCTCCATCCCAAGGTTAACAAAGCTGTCACTGTACTACCACCAAACTCAGAAAGTACTTAACAGTGTCAGTGTTTCGAAGGCTGCTCAGAAAGTACTCAACAGTGTCACTGTTTAAACCTGATCAGGGTCACTGTTCACATGAGCACAAAGGTGGAAATAACAGATGCTGGACACTGCTGAAGGAGGTAGTGTGTGAGGAGGGAAAAGGGGCACATGACCACACCCTGGGTACTAGGTCCACACAGTGGGTATCAGTGGGAGGGAAGGCCCACTAAAAGCCCAAACCTCACCTGCACACTATTTACTTACGTAGTAAATCTGTACACGTACCCCATGGCTCTAAAATAGAATAAAAAATAAATAAAATATAAAACTGATCAGGAACCACAGAAATAAACTTATGTTTCACCAAAGAAAAGCATCTAAACATCAAAAAACCTAAGCATTGTAGAAGAAAGGCTATAAAAGTTATAAAGGAAGCATATGGAACATTGAACCTTATGTAATAAGAAATGATTGATTCAGTAAACTGGATTGAAATCGTATTTATGTGTATGTTTTTATGTTGTATATGTATATCCATATACACATGCATACAATTATAAGCCCATATATAAATTGATGCGTTACACACGTTTACATCCCGGGCACAGGGCTAGACTATACTTGCCTTCTTTCTTTGCATTTAGGTATACCATGGAGGGGACAAGTTCCACCCAAATGAACAAAAACAGAGTGTTTTCTGCTATCTAACAAATTGCCATAAATTTAGCAGCTTAAATTGATAACCATGTATTAGCTTACAGTTCGACAAATCAGAAGTCTGGGCGAGCTTAATTGGGCATTCTGCTTACAGTCTCATAAGGCCAAAATCAAGGTGTTGGCCAGAATGGGTTCCCTCCTATCTGGAGGCTCTGGGAAGAGTCTTCGTCCCCTCAGATCATTGACAGAACACAGTTCTTTAAGCCTATGGGTCTAAGATCCCTGCTTTCCTTGTTGGCTGTCATCCATGAGAGGACGCCTGCATTCCTTTTCATGTGGCCCCCCGATCTTCAAAGAAACACAGCATGTGCAGTCTCTGTGATTTCTTCTGCTGCTACTAGCTGGAGAAAATGTCCTGCTTTTAAAGGGTTAGTAAAATTAGATTAAGTCCATTCATATAATCTCCCTTCTGCTATATAAAGTTAACAATCTCAGGAGTGACATCTTTTCACATGGAAGGTTGCACCCATACTCAAATACAAGACCAGGAGTCACTGAGGGGCTTAGCATTCTGCCTACCAAATTCCTCTTCCAGGTCTGGCCTGAGAAAATCTCCCACACTTCTTCCAGCATAATCTTTCCCTTTGTCAGCCTTGAAAGCCATGTGTTAAAGATGGCAGCACCCGCCGGGCTCGGTAGCTCAGCCTGTACTCCTAGCGCTTTGGGGGCCGAGGTGAGTAGATTGCCTGAGCCACAGGTTCGAGACCCGCCCAGGCAACTTGGCAAGACCTCATCTCTACAATAAATTAAAAATTAGCCGGATGTGGTAGCACACGCCTGTAATTCCAGCTACTTGGAAGGCTGAGGTGGAAGGATCGCCAGAGCCCGGCAGGTCGAGGCTGCGGTGGCCGGGAGCATGCCACTGTACTCCAGTCTGGCCAACAGAGTGAGACTCCAACGCAAAAAAAAAAAAAAGATGGCAGAACCCATCTAGGGTCATCCTGGATCCCTGAAGCAAGTAATAAGAAAGAAGAATGAAGAGGACTTTGAGCAACAAAGTCTCATTAAGACTTCTTGGTTAAACCAAAATATTAGCCCCTTTTGCAAAGTTCAGATTAACTCAACCAAATTTACTGGTTGAAAATTAAATCTTTAAAAAAGAATTTCCACTGTGGTAACTGGCAAGCAAAACTGACAAAAAGAAAACAGCTCAGAATCGTACTAAACTTTCAAAAAATTTTATCAGTCATGAGTAGTTAAAAGCCTGTGACTGCAAAACAGTCTCCACATTTGAATAAACAGGAAGCTAACTGAAGAAGTTACACAGTTCCCAAAGAGAAGGCACATTCCCTGTTACCCTCATTAGATGTGGCTAAACATAAGAAAGAACAAAAGAGTTCTTCCCAGATTGCAGAACCAGATTGCAAAAACAAGGCACTTCCTCTCCTGTCAGGGTTGGGGTCTTCACAATGCCTCCCTGGCAGGATGGCATCACTGTTATGGACAATAACTACCCCTATTCCCATTCTTTCCTCTCCCAATAGAAGTTTTCACTGAGGACAATATTCCTTGGACGTTTAAAAGTCTAGGCAAGCCGAGCTCGGTGGCTCAGCCTGTAATACCATGCCTTGGGTGGCTGAGCTGAGTGGATTGCCTGAGCCCGCAGGTTTGAGACCCGCCTGGGCAACTTGGTGAGACCTCATCTCTACAATAAATCAAAAAATTAGCCAGGCGTGGTAGCACGCGCCTGTAGTTCCAGCTACTTGGAAGGCTGAGGCGGAAGGATCGCCGGAGCCCAGCAGGTCGAGGCTGCAGTGGCCAGGAGTGGCCACTGCACTCCAGTCTGGGCAACAGAGTGAGACTCCAACTCAAAAAAAAAAAAAAAAGTCTAGGCAGACTATCTGCTTTATGAGGCTAACAAGCATTATACCTTGATATTGAGATATTTCTTAGCATTATAAAACTGCTCCAATTAGGATTTCTGGGGAAAGTTGACTTTGAATGACAAGAAAGCTATTTCTGTTTCTATTTCATATACTGTAATTCAAGAGGCCAGAAAACACTGCTAGAGGTCCTCCAGCAACCCACACATCTAAGCAAACCTCCTAGCAGCTAGGGAACTCTTCTCAAGTATCATAGACAGCTTCTCCATACTCATCTATACCATATACAATTTGACACAGGTGGTGAGGGGGGAATTCGGGCAGAGCAACTACAAAATCATATTCAAAAGGCAGAATTGTACTAAATGTAAAATCTTCATAAATAGGGAAGCTATTTCCTCAAGCTTAGACACCAGCTAATGATTTAGTATCGCATGAAAACATTCTGTTGACAGTCTGCAAAAGATCTGATGGGATCTCACAATCATGACAGTTTTAAAATAGCTATGCTGTCTTCTTAGTCTTCTTTATTATCCATCCTAGACCGTATAAATCGCTCTTAAGCATCGGCGAGAGTGAAAACAAGAAGAAAACAGTTCAGAAGCCTACTAAATTTTTGAAGTGATTAGGGAAACAAAATCTAAAGCCAAAAACACTGAGAAGGGTTGCATCGTAAAACTTTAAAGCTTCATATGTTGTCTCTTGCTGCCTCAACTTCCCCACACCCACGAGCTGTGAACACCCCGCCCATTGGGACCAGGTGTCTAAGGAAGGCTCCTGCCACTAGTTCCCTCTCTGCCTTGCCAACCATGACATAGTAACAAAAGCACCCATAACACCCTCTCCTGCCTTTCCTTATGCGCTCCACTGTGATCCCCAAAAAGGCACTCTCCCACAGGTCCTTGCTTTCTCGTGGCTCCCACCTGTCTCCCCATCTCTTCGGTTAAGCCCACTCTCTTGGCAACTCCTGCCTACCCCAGCCCACGCCCCCACCTCCCAGGTGGCCCCATCTTGGTATACAGTGACTCTGTCATTCTAGGACCTGTGAGTACAACAAACTGCTTTACCTGAGCCTCTCTGGTGTCCCCTCTTGTGGCCGCACGTGACTGACCATTACATAAAAGAACACAGAACAAGGGTATAAAGGATTTTAAAAACAGAAAGAAAAAATGAGTTTAAAAAAGGGAGATAAAGGAACTGACTTCTTACCCACTTAGTATCTTGCCTATCTGGCCTTAAATTCAGAAGGACTGCTCATCCCCAGAAAGCCCCACCAGGCATCCAATTTAAGCCCTAGAGGAGTTCTAAAACTCCACCTCCTCCCCTAATTCTCGCTGTTCATCTGTGATTGGGTCTTGCCCTTCCCTCTCCACTTCCTCAACCTATCCCTCTAAAGAAAGCCCTAGGGTTGCTGCAGGCCCTGAGACAATACGCAGAGCCAGAGGCTTGGCAGGATGGATGAATTTTGCTCTGCTAACTTAAGCTTCCCATCCCCTGAATATTAGACCTCTCCCATTCACAATGGCATACCTCAGAACAGTCACCACTTGGCCTAGTCAAGCCTTGCCATTTTTTAGGGTACCTCTAATTAATTTTGACGATAACTTTAAAATTTTCCAAGTAGACTGAAACCAAAATTTACCATAAATTTAAAACATTATGAAATCACTATGGGGTGGGGGAAAAAGCTTGCAAAAATATCAGTGTCAACAACAAAAACTTCAATCAAGAGGAATCTCGGTCTCTGGGGAAACCATTTTCTGCACTACTGTTCTTTCACACATTCCCATGTCCACGGGCCACTGCATCGTTTCGAAGAGTTGGAGCTCTTTAACAACTTTTTTTTTTCACATGGTTCAAGTGATCCTTACAAGCATGGTACCCTCACAAGCATTATCTCATTCAATCCTCACACCTCTGGAAAGGTTTTTTATATTTGATTGCCCCAAAATTAGTTCAGAGAAAGCTGCTTTAGGACGATCAGACATCCCAAAGCCCAGATGGAGTGTTGGGTATTATAAGAGCCACACCATTCTCACCTGATAACATGATCAATTTCCTGCATTGTACTTTTACTTTTTTTTTTTTTTTTTTGAGTTGGAGTCTCACTCTGTCGCCCAGACTGGAGTGCAGTGGCCGCTCCCGACCACCGCAGCCTCGACCTGCTGGGCTCCGGCGATCCTTCCGCCTCAGCCTTCCAAGTAGCTGGAACTACAGGCGC
>CAUYQG010088023.1:0-13425 GCA_963574415.1 Tarsius wallacei | reverse complement strand
ATGGGAGGTTGGTGTTTAGAGCTTTTAGGAATCGCCACACTGCTTTCCACAGAGGTTGCACTAGTTTACACTCCCACCAACAGTGTAGAAGTGTTCCCTTTTCGCCACACCCTCTCCAGCAACAGTTATTTTTTGAGATATTGATAATTGCAATTCTGACTGTATTTAGGTGGTATCTCAGAGTTGTTTTGATTTGCATCTCCCTGATGATTAGTGAGGTCGAACATTTCTTCATGTGTCTGTTGGCTGCTCGGATGTCTTCCTTTGAGAAGTGTCTGTTCATATCTTTTGCCCATTTTTTTTTTTTGATTCGGAGTCTCACTCTGTCACCCAGACTGGAGTGCAGTGGCCGCTCCCGGCCACCGCAGCCTCGTCCTGCTGGGCTCCGGCGATCATTCCGCTTCAACCTCCTGAGTAGCTGGAACTACAGGCGTGTGCTACCACGCCAGGCTAATTTTTTTGATTTATTGTAGAGATGAGGTTTCGCCTGCCCAGGTGGGTCTCGAACCCGTGGGCTTGGGCAATCCACTCACCTCAGCCTCCCAAGGCGCGGGATTACAGGCTGAGCCACCGAGCCCGGCTTCTTGTGCCCATTTTATAATGGGGTTGTTTGTTTTTTTCTTTTCTGCACGTTTGAGTTCCTTGTAGATCCAAAATGTTAAGCCTTTGTCAGGCCTGGAGTTGGCAAATACTTTTTCCCAATCTGTAGGCTGTCTCCCTGCTCTCTTGATGGTTTCTTTGACTTTGCAGAAGCTTGTTAGTTTGATGAGGTCCCACTGGTCTATCTTATCTCTTATGGACTTACCTACACTCTCCAATCCAGGCAATAAATATTTAAGAACTTTCCCCTACCACTTCCTATATCATCTTCTCCACTCCATTCTATATCAATCCCCATACTTTTCAGTCAATATAAATATTCTCAATTTAGTGCATTCTGTGTACAAAGTACTCTTCTATGTGCTATGGAAACACCTCTCTTTATGGCACGCTATTTACAACTTTGAAGTCTGCCACTTACTGGCCATATGCCTTTAGGCAATTCATTTACCTTTTCTGAGATATGTATGTATCTCCAAAAAGGTAAAGATATGTATGTATATATTTATTTATTTAGAGTCAAAATCTCACTCTGTCACCCAGGTTGGAGTGCAGTGAAACATTCATGGCCACCGTAGCCTCGACGTGCTGGGCTCTGGCAATCCCTCCACCTTAGCCTTCCAAGTAGCTGGAACCACAGGCATGTGCCACCACACCCAACTAATGTTTCTTGATTTATTGTAGAGATGAGGTCTCACCAAGTTGCCCAGGCTGATCTTGAACCGTTGGTTCAGGCAATCCTCTTGCCACTGTTTCTCAAAGTGCAGGGATTACAGGCGTGAGTCACTGCGCCCAACCTAATTGTATTTATAAAGTGGGAATAATACCTACTTCACCTAGCCCGCAAGTTTACTATAAAGATTAAATAAAATAATAAATGTGCAAAGTCATAAAATGGAACATTATTGGTTTTTGGTCCCTCACCCAAAATTCAGAGATATCAAGAAGAAAAAACAACTTGTATCCATAGATAACTCTCGTAGCTTTAAAATATGTTATCCCCCAAATAGATACAGTTTAGATTAAACAAATTACCAAATGTATCATATCTCCTAACATGACGTCAGTCATTTTTTGGCTTTTGTCACAAAAACTAACAAGTAAAAGACGTGTTCTTTTTTGAGTAGGAGTCTCACTCTGTTGCCCAGGCTGGAGTGCAATGGCACCCTCATGGCCACTGCAGCCTCAACCTGCTGGGCTCAGGCAATCCTTCCACCTCAGCCTTCAAGTAGCTGGAACTACAGGTTTGTGCCACCACACATGTAGAGACAAGGTCTCGCCACGTTGCCCAGGCTAGTCTCAAACCCGTGGGATCAGGCAATCCTCTCATCTATGCCTCCCAAAGTTCTGGGATTACAGGCATGAGCTACCGCACTCAGCATAAAAGACATTTTCTAGCAATTCAACTACAACAAACAAATATTTATTGAAAACTTAAGACACACCAGGCACTGTTCCAAGAACCAGTGACACATCAGTGAATAAGACAATTAAGTACCTATTCTCACAGCTTACATGTAGAACATCAGTATCCTACAATACGATAATGACTCAGAAGCCCAAGAACTTATAAGTAAGCAAAACTTGTCACCATTTAGAAAAAAAAATTTAATGCTGTATGAAAAATTTCCAATCTTTTTAGAATTTGTGAAAACATCTGCTTTTCGATATACATTTACCCTTAATCACAAGTTGGAACTGCAAAGATCCACTTATACGCCTCTCCAGCCTTCCCTTCACCTCTCCCACCTCTGCCATCCTGATACAGCAAGACCAATTTCTCCTCTCTCTCTACCTACTCACCAAGAAAGTTTATAAATCATAAAGACAACCTTTATGATCCACTTCCACTTAATTTATTTTTTCTTCCTTATAATTTTCTTTTTTTTTTTACCCCCACCCCCTTAATTTTCTTAATAACATTTTATTTTCTCTAGCTTACTTTATTGTGAGACCAGTATACATATATATACATATACCAGTATATATAATAACATGTATATACCAGTATATATATATTAACATATATAAATATGTTAATTCAATGTTCATGTTATAAGACTCCCAGTCACCAGTAGACTATTAGTAGCTAAATTCTGGGGGAAGTCAAAAGTTATACACAAATTTTCAGTTATATGGGGAATCAGCACCTCTAACCCCATGCAGTTCACAGATCAACTAAAATAAACTATTACTTTACAGTCTTTTCACAATAAAGTAATTTCTCCATAAGTTACTAAAGAAAACAGCAAAATTTTTCCTTCTGACAGGTGAATGAACAGGTACTGGGGACTTATAATGATGACTCAAAAAAAAAAGTCACTTTATTTGAATCCTATATCAAATTTGATTTCCCTCCCCTCGCCAAAAAAAATTGGATCAAACAAATAAAATAAAGTCAGCTTTTTCAGCAAATGCTAGAAAATGCTCATTCTCTTTCCTGGTGTTTTTTTAACCACATTTTTAAAAAGAGAAAATAATTTCTTAAATGGGAGACAAGATTTTTTCCATCCACTCCAACTTATTTTGTTTTCCCACAGCAGCTTCCCGAAAGAGGTACGCAGGAGGCATAATGTCTAGCTACTTGGCAACTAACTATTCAGCAGTCCTTCCCAAATCTACCTATGCAATCACTTAAGCCCAGTTAAGAATAAAATTCCAGCATACTACATCTCCCACAGCTACAATTCTCATATGCACAAGAATCTGCATTTGGTTCTGAAGTAGCTGATCCATAATCAGGCACTTGGAAATCCTCACCATGTCACCCAAAGATATATCATCAAGGCAAAGCAGCATACAAGCAACCTTCTCTTAAAGGACCAAATGTTATCCCAGTTGGTGGTCTTAAGGTACAGTTATTGGCAAATGGCTGATGATATTTATTCTAATGTCAGATAATTTAATACTGTAGTAAAAAAAAATCATTTCCAAAAAGAAAAACAAAGAATAAGCCATAATTGCTTGAGTTTCTCTTAATGATAAGTCTCCACTTTAGTAGGTATTTGCTGTTTGAGATTGCCTAGCATGTCATTCCCCTTTCTCTCAATAAATGAACTCCAATTTCCAACCCTCCCTCACATAATCATAACATGTCCCAGTATAAGCTGGCTCCTCCCCAGTTCTGAGCCTGAAAAATATGATGAAGCCCTAAGCCCATCAGCATACCATTCTTTTGACCACTGTGATTGGTTCAGATATGGGTACATGATTTAAGTTGGTCAGATCAATGAGAAAACTCTTTCTGAAGGTTAGAATCATTTTTTCCCTACTGTACCTGAACAAATAGTCTTGGAAGCTACTGACAATCATCTTGCAACTACAAGGAGTTATCTACCTGAGAAGGGATACAATGCCAAAAAAGCAGATCTGGAAAACTAGCTGCCAGTCACATCATTTGAAAAACCTGTAGGGCCAGGCCAAAGCAGTACAGGGTATGTTTTGTGAAAGAAACCATGGTACAACCACTTATCATCAGGTTACACTATTGCTTTTGTGAGGTTTCAAACAGATTTCTAGATCATTTCATTTAGTTCTCATTACTACCCTATGAAGTAAATTATTATCAACTCCACTTTATAGATTGAAGAAACTGCAGTTTAGAAAAGTTTATGTGATGTATCTAAGTCAAAGAAAAGAGGGGAGGAAGGGGCACACTTACAGTGTTGTCTGCCCTGCCCCATTGCCCTCTTTTTCCTGGGAACTGCCTCCCCATTCTCATAGTTCTCATGTGACCCTACTCTCCTTGCCACCAGTGACTAGTCAAGAAGTGGGCACCTGAACTAAGTGTATCTAAGGAATCTTTTCCTCCAGCGCTCTAGGCTTGAGACTCAAAGATCTGAAGTCAGAGGATGAAGCTAAAGCTGTTAGTTATAAAGCTCTAGTGCTCTGGGCAGCCATATTTTCCACACGTGACTAAAACCAGTCTACAGTCTGAGAGAATGACGCCAACACAAAGAAAAAAATGAGAGACTACACAGAGAGAGTCTTGCTTACATTTGAGACTATGTTCCAGTTCTTATTGAAGTTCAACTGAATCTTTACCTTTAATGAGACTGGATTTCCCTGAATCCAAACATTCTTTTTTACCTATGAAAATTCAAGTTGAGTTCTACAACTTACAACTGCAAGAGACCTAACTAATTCAGAGGAAGAAAGGAAAAGAATGGGGAAATGAGGATAGGGGAGATAATCATTCACAACAATCAATACTATTAATTGAACACTAAAGTCCAGAATTACACTTAGCCCCCAAAGAACTCTCATTAGAGAGGTAAGATTAACAAACAAGATAGATCCATACAAGATAGCTGTGATCAAGTTCCAAACTACCTGAGACAGATTATAAATATTATAGTTCAAAAGAAAAAATAACAGTTCAACACAGTTGTGACTCATGCTAGACTATAAAGATGGGAAAACTGATGAGAAGGACATGGGGGAGAAAAATAGGTCCTGGAAATATAAGAGCAAAAGTAGGAAAGAATAGGTGAAAGACTATAGAAAGTGAGGGAATCCACCCAGAAAACAGTCTATTTTGGGAAATGATGGGAAGACTAAGACTAAGAAAATAGGTACGCTGAGACCACATGACAAAAAAGCACTGAAGTTTAGAAAAAGATATAGTATAGATTATATTGGCAAATTGCTAGACTGTCCCACATCCAAGAATGTTAGGTTGAAAATCTGGGTTTGGGTTGGGCAGCAATAACAGAAAGTATAGATCAGATTCAAGAAAAGTTTCAAATAAAGTATCCCATTCTACTTTTCTCTCAAGTAGTATTTTTATTTTTACCTATAGTAGAAATGGCATCAAATCTATACTATAAAAGTAAAGCAAGGAAAAGAGTAACTATTAACACTTGTATGTAACTATGGCAGTACATACAAATTATTTCATTTAATCCTCATAATTAAAATCTATGAAGTAAATATTATCATGATTCTCATTTTACAGATTAAATATATTCAGGTTCAAAAAAGTTAAGTAGCTTATCCAAGATAGCATAACTAAGTAAAAAGCTGGCTAAGCATAACTAAGTATAAAGTGGGGAGATGGATAATAATCCACTTGGTCAGGACAAAAGTCATTTTTCTCAAGGACAAATCATGAAGATACATAACGGTGACAATGATGATGATAAAGACACCTAACATTTACTAAATGCTGGGAACTCTCTAAAGCACTTACATGCATTATCATAGTTAATATTCCTAACAGCTCTATAATTAATTTTATTTGAAGACTATGTGTCTGAGTCTTTTTAAAAAGTCACAAGGCTAGTAAGTGGCTGACTTGGGTGAGAGTCAAAATTCCAGTCTGACTCCAGGAATCATGCTCTTTACTATGCAACACTGCCTCCCTAAGAGCCTATTTAAAGATGGGCAAAGAATACAATTAGGATGAGATGAGTAAATACCTTTAGGGAGGATGATAAAAATCAGAAACATTGTATTTGTCCTTTTGTTACAGAATTAATAAAATTCAAGCAATCATTGAAGAACAGAAGTATATATCTAAAACAGAATCTCTTGATAAGGCTGGGAATTTAAATGAACTCAGATTTAAAGGCAAATTAATTTGGAGATAGTTTTGATTGATGAGTTCTGTATTATACTCCTAAATAAAACCAAGGTTCAGAGAAAGGATATTATCTGTCTAAGGCAATATAATTTTTCAATTTATAATTTACAGGGTCAAAAATAAAATTCAGGGCTTCAGATTCCCAGTTAAGTTTTTCTTTCATTATACCATACCCATATTTTTAGAATTTGTGTATACAAGTATATTAACTATTAGGTTCAACAGAACTTGAAAACGCAGTTCTGTTTCTGTCATGTAATCCTCACAACAACAGTGTAAGTTAGGTATCTTAATCCTATTTCAAAGATGGGATAAATGAATATCACAGTGCTTCACAGTAAACTGTTCAAGGTCCAATGGGTAGTAAATACCAAAGGCAGGGTTGGAAGCTAGTTATCCCTAAAAAACTCATGTTCTTCAATGTGATAGTGTATGTCCAAGGGAGTGTGAGAGTGGAAGATGGTCCTACTAGATATTAAAAGCTGAAGAGGTTGAGCGTAGCGGCTTACGTCTGTAATCCCAGCACTTAGGGAGGCTAAGGCAAGAGGACTGCTTGAGTCCAGGAGTTTGAGACCAGCCTGGGCAGCATGGTGAGACCTCGTCTCTACAGCAAATAAAAAAATTAGCTAGGCAGATGGTGCACACCTGTAGTCCCAGCTACTTGGAAGGCTGAAGAGAAAGGATCGCCTGAGCCTAGCAGGTTGAGGCTATGGTAGCTGTGACTGTGCCACTGCACTTCAGACTCTGACTCAAAAAAACAAAAACAAAAACTGAAATGAAATTATCAAGCCTTTATAATTGACAAAGTGTGGTATTAGTAATGAATATAGGCAAGAGAGACTAATGGAACAGAACAGAAAGTTGAAAGTTTAAAAATAATCTCGAGTACATATGGAAATTGAATATATGAAGAAAGTAGTATCTCCATCAATAAAGATAGGCATTTTAAAATAAATGCTGTGAAGACAATCAGATAGACATTTGAATAAATATAAAATTATATGTATCTCAAAATATATCATACCATGATAAATTCCCAGTGTATCTCAATGTAAAAACTGAAACAAGAGAATTATTAGAGAAAATATGGATGAATCCCTTTATAACCAGGACATGGTGAAAAATCTTTCTATGACTCAAAATCTTGAAGCAACAAAAGACTGACACTTTTTTTAAGTGTGTAGCAAAAAAAACAAAATGCAAAAGCAAAATCTAAAACAAATAACAAACTGCAAAAAAAAAAGACAACCCTTCATTTTACCACAGAAAAACAGCAAAGGCTCCAAAATACCTTACACTGAAAATAAAGACCAAAGCATTCATCCTGCATTTCATGGTGAACAAACAGCCCTAGATGATAAATGAAAGCCCTACTCTTAAAAGAAGAATTGAAGGGGGCGCAACATCAATAAGGGTACCTGATCTCAAACCAGGAAAAGGGGGGCCCAAAGGGAGGTCCAAACTTTGTACAATGACCACTTGTATACCTAATCCTGAATTTTACCCCACATCTTTAAAATTAAATAAAAAAGAATTACTAATAAAAGTGAAAGGAATGATAGAATTTAAAAAGTAATCATTTTGCTATTCCTAATGAAGTAACTGATGTAGCTAAAGATCATCAATGGATGGAACCATTAGATAAAAGGTTAATGAAGAATTCTGCAAAAGCATTATCACAGGCTGATGCCACCTCAACAGAAAGATCAGCCTCAGCATCACTATGGGTGGGCCAGTCAGACATTGTGCATCTCTCAATGTGATGCAAAGGAAAATACATTCTATGAAGTACCTTTGATTAATAATCTGAAATAATTAACTTAAGCTTTTAGATCTAACTATCATTTTATAGGAAATACAGAGGATACAGGAAGAAGTTAAATTATATCACAAAGAAACAAAAAATAAATCTAGAATGTAAGACAAGGTCCTGTATAGTACAACTAGCTTAGTTTTTTCAACAAGACATGGAGGACGCAGGGGAGTCATATAAGTCAGGGAAATGAGACTTCTCTATATTAAAAAGAAACTTAAAAGACTCTAAAAGGAACTAACCAAAGGCAACATGTGGACTCTGGCTGGATTCAGAGCCTAATAAAGAAACTGTAAAACAGACATTGTTTTAGACAATTGGGGAAATCTGAATATAAACTGGAAATTAATGGTACCAAAGGGCTTTTAATTTTGTTAGGCATGATAGTGGCTACTGCAACTATGTAAGAAAATGTCCTTTGTTTTTTTCAGAGATGGTTACTGAAGTATGGAAGGGTGAACTGACAATATTTGGAATTTACTTTGAGGTATTTGGGTAAGGAAAAGGGTGACTGATGATGTGACATTTTGAAAATTGCAAAATATGAATAACAGATGTTCGCTATCCTATTTTTACTCATTCTGTGTATGTCTGAGACTTTTCATTATAAAATTACCAAACAAAACAAAAATCCATGTTCTTTCCACTATACTTACAGTTTTCAAACTTGAATGTGTCTAAGAATCATCCACATCTCATGCAGAATTCTAGGACTCAGTCCCCAAAATTTGATTTTGTTTGTCTAGACAAGGTCCCAGATTTCATTTTTAAAATGTTCCTCAAGAGGATCTAATAAAGACAATCTACACTTATATCTGAAAGCTATACACTTAGACTGCTTTGCTGCAAGTAAACCAAGTCTTAAAGGAAAGTCTTGATCATATCTCCCACCTTCCCTTCAAGCCTAATCCCACATCTCTCTTAGTATGATAGACATTTAATTTATCCTTTTCCTGAGACTAGAAATTCCATGAAAGCAGGGTCTATGTTTGTTTTTACCCACCATGGTGATACCATTGCATATCAGAGTTCCTAGCACACAGTAAACACCAAATAAACATTTGATGAATGAATGAATAACAGCAAAGAGAAAAAAGAGGAGTTAACTGTGGTCTACTGTTTCAAAATTAGTTCCCAACAACAGTCTGAGAAAAGCTTCACGTTCTTGTCAAAAGTCTGGTATAGGAAGTACAAATCAATGGATAGAGGTTAGTTTACCTTTTAATATACAACACAAGCATAAGATAACCTCTCGCCCCATACTCTGGACATTAATTTGAACATCTAGATTCCTACTAAATTGTGGAGGAGCTATAATAAAAATGTGCTCTATATTTCATAATCACAAACAGGGAGGGCAGATATACTAGAGAAGTAAACTGTATGCATACATTTTAATGGATATACAAATGAGTAATTACACTCTGTTCACCCTACAGTTATGAACAGAAGTCACCAATCCAAAAAATAATGAGTGCCAAATATAACGATTAAAATTAGTCTAGGAACTAGTTCTAAAAACAGTATTCACCAAAGATGGCTCCTATTCTTACATTTCTACTCAACAACATTTAACTGTCTAAATTTTATTCTGTAAATAATAAATCAATAACAATTTTTTTGAAGTTTTTATTGAAGTATAATAAACAAAGTCTCGAAATTATTAGAAACACAAAGGACATCAGCAGCTATCTAGTCCAGTACTTTGTTCTACAAACAGGAAAACTTAAGCCCAAATAAGAAAAAAGATTTACTTGGTCACACAGAAAGTTAACAGCAAAACAAGGCTGTGCAAAAAAATGCTTTGAATCTCCATCCAGTGTTCTTTGCACAACACCATGCCAATAGCATACTTTTAAAAATAAATATTTTCTATTGTGAGCTAAAGTACTATCTGTTCATCTTCTAGTACATATGTTTGTGGTATCCAAGAGCTATGTTGTGGACTTACGCAAAATGAATATACCCACTTTGAAGTGGGGATGCGGATGTGGAAGCAGAATTATTGGATTACCTTCAGCAATAAAATTCCATATGTAATATTTTCTGATATGTCATTTTCTGTCATTTATCAAAACAGAATCTGTAGTTTTCAGCACACATATCCATAATACCAAAACTAGTAATCATGAAGTAAAATTAAAATGTAAAATTATGCAAAGTCTAATCTAAAACTGAGAATTTACTCTTTGTGCAATATACAATTTTACATGTGGCTCCTTCTTCTGGATTAAAAGCATTTCTTTCTCAAGAGATTAATGAATGACCCAATTCATGTCTCAGCTGTTACTCTGAGCCACCTCTCTATACACCCACAGGGTGCCTGTAGTGCAAGAAGGCCTATTTACAGAACACATACTAAAAGTATAAAAGATATACACAGAAAGAGCAAGATAACAACTAAATCTCCACAAATTGTCTCCCAATTGACTTTTATTAATATATCAATCTAAACCCCTGGCACCATGATTCATTTAAATCATGATTAAATGAATAAACAGTCTTTAAAAGCATGTTCTATTGAATCCATCTAAATGTCTCTATTTTCAGTTACAACTGGCTTATATGCTTCAATAATGCACAGCTGAATTATGAGTTTATGAACAGATAAATTACTCTGCATTTAGAGAAGACAAATATCAACTTCCAGCCTAAGAACAGTGACTAGCACATAACAGGACTGTTATAAATATGATAATAATAATTACAAATGCTTACTAAATGCCAAATGTTGAGATAATAGCTTTTCATTATTTAAACCTTACAACAATCTAGTACTATTATCCCCTCCTATTTTCCTGAAGATGAATCAAGAGGTTAAAATAAATCACTTAGCCAGGCTCGGTGGCTCAGCCTGTAATCCCGCGCTTTGGGAGGCTGAGGTGAGTGGATTGCCTGAGCCCACAGGTTCGAGACCTGCCTGGGCAACTTGGCAAGACCTCATCTCTACACTAAAATAAAAAAAATTAGCCGGGCGTGGTAGCGCATGCCTGTGGTTTCAGTTACTTGGAAGGCTGAGGCGGAAGGATCCCTGGAGCCCAGCAGGTCCAGGCTGCAGTGGCTGGAGCGGCCACTGCACTCCAGTCTGGGCGACAGAGTGAGACTCCAACTCAAAATAAATAAATAAATAAATAAATAAATCACTTAAAATCCTTCAGCAAGTACATGGCAGAGTCTAGATTTGAACCCAAGTTTAGACCCCACCCAAAGATTTGCTGAGTGAAAAAATGAATTAAGAAAGTAATTTGCTTTTAAAAAAACTCCTGCAAAATACTAGCATCAAAACAGTCTGGTCCAAACTAACCAGATATGATATTCGTAACACCTATTAACTCACAAACTATGAATCTCAGCAGGAAAATGATTTTACGGTCCAAAGATTTGATGATTTCAAGTCTTTTTATTCCACCAACAGTAATATATCCCCACATGTAATCAATTCAACTATCGAGGCATACAGAGGGATCATATAGCAATAATCTAGATTCTGAAATGCCAACCAAATCTGTTGTAATAACCCAATGTGTAGACTGTCAACAAAGTTCACAAAAGCTCTAGTTTAGTGACAGCAACAGTAATGGAGTTAATGACAAAACAGGTAAGTTTGGAGAAAGCCTGTTTTAGAATATTAAGAATTTGAGTGATAACATGACATCCGATTAGAGATGCCTAGAAGGCAGCCAGACTATTTAGGAGTTGAAACAAGATAAAGATTGGGATATTATGGGCATAAAAATGACAGTGGTTGAAACTGTAAGAATGCATGAATTCTCCAAGAGAGTGAAGACAAAGATAAGTATTATAGGCCAAAGACTGAGATAAAGAGAAAAAGAAGTTAGCAATGAAAAGATGGGAAAGCACCAGGTAAAGGAAGCCCAGAAAAGGACAATTTAAAGGAAGAAAAAGACTGACACCAGAAACTTCATTACATTTGCCTTCCACATTCTGAAAAACTGTACAAAGTTTCACATTCTGAAAAACTGTACCAAGGGGACAGAGTGTTAGAATTCAGTATGCATTGTTCAACTAATACTGGTTCCCTTCCCTCTCTTTCACTCACCCATTACTTACACTTCCACCAGCTAGAAGAAAGTGGGAAGAAAAGTCCTTCTCTTAGCTGGCATCCTAAGCAATATGCTACCAAACATGCAACACAGCTGTATTTTCATGAGATGTATGTCAAACTTCAACCCCTAGCTCGCCATTCACTTTTGTTTTTCCATTTTAATTAACAAATCATAAGTATTTTTTTCCTCTGCAAAGATTTAACAGACTTAAACTCTATTTCTTACTTTATTTTCAAAGATATTCAAAATTAGTGAGAAATTGTTACAAGTCCTAGATAAAATAATTCTAGGGTAAGGAAGCTAGAAAAAGGAAAAAAGTTCCTGATAATCATTATAAACTATAACATGGATAGTAAAAAAGACAACCATTAGGACACTCAAAAGAGTGACTTACAGAAAAGCAAAGTCAGAAGATTGAAACAGGGCCCCTACCAATCACCATACACAAAAATCAACTATAAATGGATCAAAGACCTAAACATAAATCTTCAAACTATAAGAATCTTAGAAAATGCAGGAGACACCCTTATGGGAATCAGAGTGGGCAACCAATTCCTGATCAAAACCCCAGATGTCCACACCATAAATAGAGATAAAATAGAAAAGTGGGACCACATTAAACTGCAAAGTATCTGCAAAGCAAAAAAAAACTATCAGAGAGTAGCAAGACAGCCCACAGAATGGGAAAAAATATTTGCCAACTGTATTATCTGACAAAGGCCTAGTATGCAGGATCTACAAGGAATTCAAATGTGCCAAAAGGAAAAATGCAAACATCACCATTAAAAAGTCGGCAAAAGACATGAATAGACACTTCTCAAAAGAAGACATACGGGCAGCCAACAGACACATGAAAATGTGCTCAGCCTCACTAATCAGCAGAAAAATGCAAATAAAAAACACATTAAGATACTACTTAAGATTGGCCATCATTAATACACAAAAAACAAGAGATGCTGGCAAGGATGTGGAGAAAAGGAAATGCTTCTACACTGCTGGTGGGAACGCAAACTAGTTCAATCTCTATGGAAAACAGTGTGGCAATTTTTTTTTTTAATTTATAAACATATTTTTTATTTTAAAATTGTGGGGTACAGTTAAAGGTTAGGTATACAAATATGTATCGTTCAGGCATCCTTGTTGCTAAGGGGTGTCTCCCTGTCCCCAGACAGATATTGACTACCGTTAATCCCACCTCCCTTCCCCTCCTTACCCCCCCATAGCTTCCCGCCACTGTCAATCCTTTTCTTATAGTATTATGATAGATGCTCAAGGTCCACTATATGAGTGAGAACATGTGATACTCAGATCTTTGTTTCTGTGAGTGATCACTCAGTATTATAGACTCTAGTTCCATCCAG
>CAUYQG010088022.1:0-15608 GCA_963574415.1 Tarsius wallacei | reverse complement strand
CCCCCCCCCCCCCCCCCCCCCCCCCCCCCCCCCCCACCGGAGGAGGGGCACAGGGTGTGAGAGTAGCCACCTCAGGAGGAGAAGGGCATGAAGGCACACATGAAGGGGTGGCCTCTCTTAGGCACACCTTTACCATGATTCTTGAGAAGCTATGACAGGAGCTACAGTGGGCAGAAGGTCAGAGGGCAGCCCTAAGTAAGGCCAATCCACTTTCTGACCCATCCCCCAACCAAGCAGTTGCCAGTGGGGAAACCAGCTGCCTGGGCCTGGACGCTGAGACCCAGGCTTCCCTGTGAGTGAGGAAGGCCTTTAGGGCAGGAAAGTACATTCCAGGCCCCATTGTCAGCAGGACAGGCCCTGAGAGACCATCCGGCTTCCTATAACCCCAACATTTCCTCTTAGAGGAAGGAAGGCCCAGTACAGGGATGGTAATAACACAAGTTATTACCCACTCTCCCCACCAGGGCTCTAGCCTCTCCCACCTGTGCAGTATGCCAGGATTCCGAGAGGACAGAGGCAGAGGCCAGCTCTCAGCAGCAGCAACATCATGCTGACTCTGTGCCAGCCTCTGTCCAGACATCTGTCTCTTAGCTGTCCCCTGGGGAGGAAGGGCAGTGAGCAGGTGACTGTCTGGGCCCAATGTTCAGGGAGCTCAGGGCCTGGACCCCTGACTCTGGGTAGGACAGAGCAAGACAGGCCTCTACTATATCTTGCTATGCAACGCAAGGACCACTTGTGTCTAGATTACCTGAGGAGTGTGTGCAATGTGCAGGTTCTAGCCCCCACCTTGCCCTAAACCCACAAAATCAGCATCTCTGAGGGTCTGTGCCTCTCCGTCCCAAAAGGTCTCGCCCTTGTCCTGTGGACAAGCAAGAGGCAAAGATGAGTGGGTCCCCAGGACAGGGGAGCATCTTCACAACCCCTTCCATCAGTGGAAGGAGATTGCACATGGAATTTTCCGTATCCCACAAAGGTCCCTCAGGAGAGAGGCTCTGTTGGATTTGCATGCCCCTGGCTCACAAGCAGCTGCTAATTGGCACTGCTGTTCTATTTCTGCTCAAGGTCTGAATGAGGTCACCCAGCCAGTGCCGCCTGAGGTGAGCCCAGCAAGGAGATCTCAGGGACCCAGGGTGCAGCTGACCCTGCTCCATCCCTGAGGAAGGCTGCACAACCTGGAATCAGGACTGCCTAGGGTGACCCACCACCTGAAACACAAAGGTTTCCCAGGATGTCAGACTTGAAGTGCTAAACCAGGAGAAGTCCAGCAAACCAGGAGAAGGTGGTCACCCTAGGACAGCCTGGGGACTGTCTTGGTATGCCTCGGTCTGTGGGGAAGTTCCTGGTTGTCACAGGAGTCCACTCCCCAGAGCCCCCAAACACACAGAATCAGGGCCACTAGCTCGGTCATGCTAGGATGGGGAAGGAGGCACAGGGTCACAGAGTCAGGCAGGGATCTTCTCTGTCCCTCAATACCACCTAGACTCCCTGAGTGTCTGTGACTGCTGCCCGGGGATGGGAGCCACTGCAGAGGTGGCCCTGAGACTTCCTCTTCATAAATGTGTACAACAGCAGCCTCAGAGAAGCATGATCACTACCACCACTGAATGAGCGCCGACTGTATTCCAGACTCCGGGCTCAGTACTTTGCCTGGGGTACTTCCTCTTAATTTACAAGCTAACATTTAGTGAGCCCTTATGATATGCCAAGTGCTTTGCATTTATGATACTTTCAAACCCTCATAATATCTCATGAGGTTGGTTTTAGTATTTGCATTTACAGAGGAAGAAGCCAAAGCACAGAGACATCAAATAATTTCTCTAAGGCAGTGGTTCTCAGAAAGGGGCATTTGGCCATGTCTGGAGACATTTTTGGTTGTCACAACTGGGGACTGCTGCTGGTGTCTAAAGGGTAGAGACTACAGACCCTGCTAAACATTCTACAGTGCACAGGACAGCCTCCACCTCCCACCACAAAGAATGATGTGAAACCCTGGTCCAAGATCTCACAGTAGCTCCTGGGCAGAGACTGGATTTGAAGCCTGAGCACTGGGTCACTTTGCTCTATGATCATTATTCTAATTTTACTTGTAGAAAATGAATGCTCAGATAGGCGAGGGCAGTCTCTTAGTAAGCACAGAGGGAGCTGGGGTTCCACAGGGCCACACCTCCTCCTGTCCACCCTCCCTGGGGTACCGTTGTCCTAGCTTTCCTCCTACTGTTTGGCTGGCTGTCTCAGTGTCCTTCAAGGGCTCCTCTCCCACTTCCCTGTCCTTAAGTGTTGGTGGATGAGCAGATAACTGATCACCCAGCAGGGAGACTTCTGGGAGTGAGAGTGAACACCAGTTATCATGAATCTACCATGGTAGGTATAGACTAGGATGGTGCCTGATAGACAGGGACATGGGGCTCCCTGGTCCTGGTCGCCTCCTCTCTTGCTTTGAGTGGATCCACTCCCATCTGTTCACCAAGGAGACCCGGATGTGACCTCCAGCCCAGACCCACATTCATAACCCCACAGGCACCTTGGAATGCCCCTCCCATGTGCTCCCACCCGAATGACAGGTACCCGTCCATTCAGACATGGGGGTTAGTGGCAAATTCATCCTAGACTCCCCTCACCCAATATCCTGTCAATCACTGCATTCCATCATTTCTTCTTTTTTACCACTTTGATTCAAATTCATTCAGTTTCCCTCTCTGCTGTCATGGCCGATCTGGGTTGCCCTAATCTCCTGCATGTCGCCATAGAAATGATTATTTTTTGGCTGAGTACAATGGCTCCCATCTGTAATCTCAGCACTTTGGGGCCAAAGCGAAAGGCCTGCTTGAATCCAGGATTCAAGACCAGCCTGGGCAACATAGTTGGACATCTCTACAAAAAAGGAAAGAAAACAACAACATGTAGCATTTTGTGTCTGGATCTTTTTACTTAGCACGATGTTTTCAAGATTCTTCCATGTTTAGCATATATCAGTACTTCATTCCTTTTTATGGGCAAATAATAGTCTATGGTATGGATATATGACATTTTGTTTTGTTTCCGTGTTTGTTTTTGAGTCAGGGTCTTACTCTGTCATCCAGGCTTGAGGGCAGTGGTGCAATCATGGCTCATTGCAGCTTCAAACTCTTGGGCTCGAACAATTCTCCCACCTGTCTCCTGAGTAACTGGGACTACAGGTGTGTACCACAACATGTGGTTAATTTTTTGTAAAGACAAGGTCTCGCTATGTTGCCTAGGCTAGTCTCGAATTCCTGGGTTCAAATAATCCTCCTGTCTCGGCCTCCCTAAGTGCTGAGATTGCAGGCATGAGCCAGCACTCCTGGCTGACATCTTGTTTATCCACTCATCAGGTGGTGAACACTTGGGTTGTTGCCACCTTTCAGTCATTACAAATAGTGCTGCTGCTGGGTGTGGTGGCTCATTGCCTGAGCTCAGGGTTCAAGACCAGCTTGGGCAACTTGGCAAGACTTGTCTCTACAATAAATCAAAAAATTAGCCAGGCGTGGTGGTGTGTGCCTATAGTTCCAGCTACTTGGAAGGTTGAGGCAGAAGGATCACCTGAAGGTCGAGGCTGCAGCAGCCTGGGAGACAGAGTGAGATTCTGACTCAAAAACATGTGTATATGGGTGTGTGTGTGTGTGTGTGTGTGTGTGTGTGTGTGTGTGTGTATACACACACATATAATATATATGCACATATAATATATATATACACACACATATAATATATATGCACACACAAAATTAGTGCTGCTATGAACATGTATGTTCAAGTATCTGTTTGAGTTCTTGCTTTTAATTAATTGTCGGATCATATGGTAATAGCTTTTTGAGGAATCACCATACTGTCTCCCATAGCAGCAACACCATTTTACATTCCCACCAGCAATGTATGAGCGTTCTAATATCTCTGTACTCTTACCAACTTTTATTTTCCATTTTTTAAATTATAATATCCTACAGGATGTGAAGTAGTATCTCATGTGGTTTTGATTTATACTTCTCTAATGACTAATGTGATATTGACAATCTTTTCTTGTGCTTGTTGGTCATTTGTACGTCTACTCTAGAGAAATGTCAGTATTTGTTTGATAATCACCCTGAGATTATCTTGATTCTTGCACATGATTCTTTATGTGGTAGCTGTTTCAGGTCTCAATCCTGCCATGATTATTGTCATCTTAAGAAAGCATTTCTGATCAGGCGCAGTGGCTAAGGCCTGTAATCCCAGCACTAAGAAGCCAAGGTGGGAGGATTGCTTGAACCCAGGAGTTCAAGACCAGCCTAGGCAACATAGCAAGACCTCATCTCTACAAAAACAAAAATTAGCCTGGTGTGGTGGCACACACCTGTAGTCCCAGCTACTCAGGTGGCTGAGGCAGGAGGACTGCCTGAACCCAGGAGGTTGAGGCTGCAGTGAGCTATGATTGTGCCACTGCACTCCAGCCTGGGTGACAGAGTGAGAACCCGACGCAAATAAATAAATTAAATTAAACTAAAGAAATAAAGCATTTCTACAGAGCCAAAGGTCAGACTCTCTGAACCTGGAGTTCCTCACACCTGCCAGTGGCAAACCACTGCTTAATCAGGCACTTTCCCCTGAAAGCCCAGAGACTGCTGGGTCACAGTGGATGGGCAATTGGATGAGGTTTCTGCTCTTGAGGAGTTCACTCACAAGGAGGACATGATTGGACCTAAGCTTTCAGCTACAAGTCTATAAAAGAGAGAGTGGGGCCCAAGTAGGGTAAGTTAGTTTTACCCAAAGGGGATATTCTACCCACCAAGAACACAGAGGCAGTTGTTGAAATTTTGGGGGGCTAATAATTACACCCTTCCCAAGTTCAGAATCAAGTAAGAGAGAAGACACAGAAGTCACACACAGATGAAACTGACAACTTCATTACTTATAAAGCTAGGCTAAACCCAAAGTGAGATATCACTTCACATCCACCAGGATGGCTATAGAAAAGACAGATAATAACAAGTGTCAGCAAAGATGTGCAGAAATTGGAGCACTTGTGTCTGCTATGGGAATATAAACTGGTGCAGCTGCTTTGGAAAGTTGTTTGGCAGTTTCTCAAGCAATTAAGCATCAAGTTACTATAATGACTCAGAAATTCAATTTCTAGGTAGCTTCCCATGAGAATTGAAAACATGTTCACTCAAAATCTATCCACAAATGTTCATAGCAGCATTATTCATAACAGTCAAAGTGTGGAAACAGCCCAAATGCCCATTTATTGATGAATAGCTAAATAAAATGTGGTATATCCATACAAATGGAATATTATTTGACCATAAAAATAATGGCATATGAATACATGCAGAATATAGATGAACTGTGAAGACATCCTTGGAGACAGATTAGCAGTTGCCAGGGAAGGGAGGAATGGGGAATGAGGGCTAACACATACAGTTTCTTCATGAGTGATGAAAATGTTCTTAAATTGATTGTGGTGATGGTTGCATAATTCTGTGAATATGACCAGTGAAGTGTATAGTTTATTTTTATTTATTTATTTTTTGAGTCAAAAGGGTCTCACTCTGTTGCCCAGGCTGGAGTGCAGTGGCATGATCATGGCTCACTCTGCAACCTCGACCTCCTAGGCTGAGGTGATCCTTCCCCCTCAGCCTCCTGAGTAGCTGGGACTACAGGCCCATACCACCACACCTGGCTAATTCTTTGATTTTTTTTTTGTTGTTGTTGTTGGTAGAAACAAAGTCTCCCTCTGTTGCCCAGGCTGTTCTTGAACTCCTGAGTTCAAGCAATCCTCCTGCCTCAGCCTCCCAAAGTGCTGGGATTACAGGCATGAGCCACCGCGCCTGGCCTTGAAGTGCATAGCTTAAACGAGTGAGTTGTAAGTTATGGGAATTATATCTCAATAAAATTGTCATTAACAAAATAAAGGCAGACTGGAGAACATGACGTGGATATGTGGCCTGCCTGTCCACCACTGACCAGTGACATTCTCTGGCCCCCACTACCCTGGTGCTTCCCTTAACCCAGATTCTCTCCCACCCCATCCCCTACCTGGGACTGTGACTCGCATGTGGTGAGTGCCTGCTCCTGTTGCCAGGGTGAGCTCGGCACCCTGGACTTTGAGCCTGGGCCTCTGTGCACTAAGGAACACTAAGGTTTCTGGCTCCTGTCGTGGCTGAGCCAGGATCCCAGCACAGCTGCCGAATCCCCTCAAGTTTAGTTGCATTCATGTCTGGCATTTTCTCCTGGTACTTCGGCAGCCGTTCCTTTATGATCTTGTTTCTTTGCTGTGTGAGGTATGTACCTGTATACGGTGCTGTGCTCAATTCATCAGTCTCTATCATTGAATAATGCAATGACCTTTTAAGTCTAGCTTTGCTCTCATAGCATGAAGCCAGAAGTCACAAATGGGCCTCTGAATGTCTCTGGCCTGCATCTTGCCTTTGTCATCCCACATTGTCCTGCAAAATGTTTTCTAGTATTTGGATCAGAATTAGTTGCCGATATTTAAAAGTCACAAGGTCTCGTAAAAGTGTGTGTTTCTGGCTTCTCTTGAGAATTCTGACAATCTAAAAACAAGGGTCCCTGTTACTACATGGCAATAAATAATTGAAGCTGAGAGGCTTTGTCACATTTTGGCAGGGAGGAGCTGTCTGGTCTGCCCCAGTTCCCACCATGCCCTAATGTCTTTGCAGTTAGTGTTTCTATACACAGTCTGATTTAAACTCAATTTTGTCTCAAATTAAAATTGCTTCATTGAATTACACTGTATTTTCTTTCATTCAATTCATTCATTCACCTATTTATCCAGTAAATATTTATTGACTATCTACAATGTGCCAGGCTCTGTACTGGCACCAGTGACACAAAAATGAAAAAGACAAGTCCCCTGTCTTCACAGACCAGCCAGTCTGCAGCCATCACCTCTCATGCCTGTTCACAGCCTCACCCAGCTGTATGTAGGTCAAACCATAGCTGCACCTGGTGCTATTGCTTTCTGTCCCAGGTTCCTCTGATATTTACAAGGAAAAGGCCAGACTCCTGCAAATGCAAGAAACAGAAGTACAATGGACTTGATGGGGGTAGGGCAGGAACCAGAGGATGAAAACTGGAATAGCCAGTCCTGAGGCTAATCCACACGGCTTCCTGGACAGTCCTCTCAGGCTGGAGCACACAGCTGCCTAACTCCACAGCTGTCACTCTCCCCACGCCCCTACCCCTGTCCCCTAGGGTCACTCCCCTAAGTAAGCTGCCTATAGCATGCCTTGGGCTTGAGCTCCACTGTCAGAGTATACCAAGGGGATGGAGGGAGTTCAGGCTAAGACACAGTCCACTGGGAAAAGCAAAACAGGTAGACAAATGTGCACAGAGGGAGGGAGATGTCATCAGAAGTCATGGTGACAGCAGAGAAGCAAATAATCAGGAGGCTCTGGGAAGATCCAAGAGTCATCCTTGGAGCTGGATCTTGGGCCACAGAGCAGGAACGCACCTCAAGCCAGGGAGGGAAGGTGTCCACATACCTGCTTTGTCCTTCCACAACTTCTGTTTTCAAACCGCCCTTGGTAAACAATATACCTTTGAGGTCTGTGCTTTAATCTATCTCAACCCATATTTACTATGGATATGTTTATATATTTTATGTACAGACATTGGGGATCCAGCAACAAAGCCCTGCTCCTGTGGAGCCTGCCATGTTCTAGCATGGATGGTGGGCTATAAACAAGGACATAAACACCTACTGCAGCATCGGGTGGTGAAAAATTCAGAGTGAAGGAGATGAAGTGTGATCAGGAAAGGGGCACAGATGTTTAATTACCTTTTTTTTTGAGTCAGGGTCTCTGTTGCCCAGGCTGGAGTACAGTGGCACAATCATGGCTCACCACAGCCTCAACCTCCTGGGCTCAGGTGATCCTTCCACATCAGTCTCCTGAGTAGCTGGGACTACAGGTGCGTGCTACCACACCCAGCTAATTTTTTGATTTTTTTTTGTAGAGTTGAGGGCTTACTATGTTTCCCAGGCTGGTCTTGAACTCCTGGGCTCAAGTGATCTTCCCATCTTGGCCTTCCAGAGTGCTGGGATTACAGGTATGAGCCACTGCAGCTGGCCTTGTTTAATTATCTTAACAGATCAGATGCAGCTTTTAGTCTCAGCTCCAATGTCCATGGTGGTTTCCTGTGATGAGTTTTAGAGAAAATAGACATCACTTGTAAATTTCCCTAAACCTGATTACCCTTGCCAAGGTCACCTTGTCATCTTTATCCAGGAATGGTAGCCTGGCAAGCACATGACCCACATGGGGATAGCTTCCTCCCCCCTCAACTCTACACCCTCCTCCACCCAATCACCCCCTCCCTGGCTAAGTAAACAATGCTTCAGGGGCTCTGAGATGTTAGGATAGCTGAGAAAGGGGTTCTCGTTCATCTTGTTGGATTGTTTGACTATTTCCTGGATGTTTCCATTTCCAAAAGATACTGATATCATTTTCTGGTTGCTGATATGAGAGTCTGCAGGTAGAAATGATGCTTTGGCTCAGATAAAGCAGGATTCAATACCAGCTCTAGCAGCGGATTGTCCCTCAGAGCCTTAGGTCCCTTATCTGTAAAACAGGGACTTTAGTTTTATCTTCAGAAATGCAGTGAACTGAGTCTCACCAAGACTGACCCAGAGTAAGATATAGATTGTGGGCAGGCATTGTTGCCCTCTGAGGGTCTTGGGTATTCCCTCTATGTTTTCTGGCTGAGTACTACAAACCATGAAATGCATTCATCTATTAGAACTTCAATTATTGCCTCTGGGGGCTTCCGCCCTTCTGGCCCCCCAGCTGTCCCCTGCTCTCCCTCCAGACCTCAACTCCATGCTCTTCTCCCAGGCAGTCTTCCCAGCCCCTGAGCCAGGCTGGACCTGTGTCAGGCGCTCGGGGCCACGCTGACTCCCCTTCTTGCCCTCACCACAGGCCCTCATTGAACATCCATTTGAGGGACCATTCAGTTAGCAGTCTCCACAGTGAGTTCCATGCTGGGAGGGCCTTGTCCAGTTCTGTGCACATGGTTGTGTCCTCCGAGTGGGTCACAGTGCCTGGCAAATCAGTTGAGGGAATGACTTCATTCCTGTACTTCTTCAGATGTTGCAGTCCCTCTCCAGCCTCAGTTTCCCCATCTGTAAAGGAAATACAGCAAGTAGAGCTATGTTCCCTGATTTGACATCGTCAGCATTATTCTTAGGGTGGAGTTCCCTGCTTTAAGTCCAAGTTTCATCATCTCCCCTGGACTTTATCCTCCTCCCTAAGCAAGCTGTGTGTGTGGGTTTTCCAGTTTGACCTTGATTTTCTTTGATATCCTTCCTTCCTCCCTTTGACCCTCCCTCCCTTCCATACTTCCCTCTCTCCGTTCCCTTTCCTTCTTTCCTTCCTTTCTTCTCTTTCTCCCTCCCTCTTTCCCTCCTTTCTTCCTTTTGAGATAGGATCTTGCTCTGTCGCCCAGGCTGGAGTATAGTGTCTCAATCATTGCTCACTAAATCTTCAAACTGCTGGCCTCAAGCAATCCACTTGCCTCAGCCTCCCAAGTTCTTTGGTGTCCTTTCTGCCTGTTCTTTGTGTGATATTCTCCAGAAAACCATCACTGCCCACCCATCTTCCCAGTCTTGGTACTAGAGTATCTTGTCTTCTTTTATCTTCTCAAAAGCCGATCTCAATAACTCTCTGAGATTGCCTTAGGAGTCATGTTGTTTCCACTGATTTTTCTTTTTTCTTGGGGGAGGGGTCGTTTTTGGTTTTGGATTCCATACTTTATTTTTTGTTTGTGCTGCAGAACTTCTTCACTGAACACAATTTGTTTCTTCAGCATACCCACTCTTTAGGGTGGTCTTTCCTCCAAAAGGTATTATTTCTAATTTTGTGAATTTGTTTGAAGTCAGGTTTTCTCCGTTTACTCGTGGTGCACCAGGTTCCAAATTCAGCCCCATCCCTCTGTCCTCAGACCAATGTGCTTCCTGCTCCTGCTTGAGGGAAGTCACTGGTGCCTCCAGCTCCCACCCCCTGGCTGAATCAGATCACTTGGCACCTGGGCATTTTACTATTTTCTCACTATTTTTTTACAGGCCTCAAATATAAAAAGACAAATAAAACACGCCTCAAAAGCTATCCAGCCACCCCTTATCAGTCTCAAAATCACAGTTATGGCACTCCCAAGCAGTTATTTCCTCTGCGTATGTCCTCACAGCCTGGGCTCCAGGTCAGGTTTCCTCAGTGATCTCATGTCATCCAACCAGGGTGTGCAAAGGCCACTCATCTGAGCTTTATGCTAGGTTACAGATGTCACCAGCATATGTCTTCTGGGATAAATCCCCCCAAAACTCTTGAGGTTGGATATTGCAGCAGTCTTCAACCCCTAAAGTGAGTCAAGGTCACAGTGCATCAACAAGAATTGGACACTTGCCCATAATTCCATGTTCTCTCCCCTCCTGTCCTCTTTTTGTCATCTTTCTATGCTGCCATCACGGTCCTCATGAACATCCTGGCTGATGCTCTCAAGAGCATAAACAATGCTGAAGAGTGAGGCAAATGCCAAGTTTTCATTGGGCCATGCTCCAAAGTCATCATCCGGTCTCTAACTGTGATGATGAAGCATGGTTACACTAGCGAATTTGAAATCATTGATGATCACGGAGCTGAGAAAATTGCTGGGAACCTCACAGGCAGATTAAACAAGTATGTCATGATCAGCCCCAGATTTGATGTGCAACTCAAAGATCTAGAAAAAGTCAGAATAATCTTCTCCCATCCCACCAGTTTGGTTTCATTGTACTGACAACCTCAGCTGGCATCATGGACCACGGAAAAGCAAGACAGAAACACACAGGAGAGAAAATCTTGGAAATTCTTTTTCTAGGGATGTGATACATGTGTACAAACAAAATGCACCAATGGAGAAATGGACACTCTTACTGAAGACCCCAAAAGAGTTAGGTACAACCTTTCCCAGTACTGTAGACTGGTCTACTCTCAGGGTGCTCCAGTCTGAAGGGGAACCCAGAACACTGCTAACAGCACGGCAAGATGCTGAAGAGGACAGGCTTTAGAATCTGTTAGTCCTGTGTTCTTTCCTGGTGCTGCCCCTTGCCCGCAGAATAACCTTAGCCCAAACCTCTAACCTCTCTGGGACTTAGTTTCCTAACCCATAGAGCAATATCATCCCGGGGATGAAATGAGCTAATGCTAAGAAAAGTGAAAGGTATCCTGCTGGTACCCAATGGAAGCAAGTCACCTAGGCAGATCCTGGGAACCTGCAGGGTCCGGGTCAGACCCAAGACTTTGAGGCCCTCCCCCAGGGTGTGATGCTTCCCCTGGAACCCCAGTTGTGTGAGTAGCCCTGATCCCTGGCTGCCTTTGGTATTATTCTTGGCCTCACCTTCCCAGCCCTTTTACCTCAGATCCATCTCCCTCAAATCTGCTTTCTACTTCAGCCCAGGCTCCGAGGCTTTCCCAGATGGGTAAGTTGAGGCTGGGTGAGGCAGCACTATCTTCCCACAAGAGCTCAGGCAGGACAGTCCTGTGTGCTCTGGATGATGGAACAGACTGGTCTGCCTGAGGATTAGTGCCTACTGAGGGTGCAGGCTGGAGTTTGCATAATCTACCGCTCTCTCATCTTAGACTCTCCCCTCTCCCATTGCCTGGGGCAGGGGAACCTGGGGTGTCCTCCCAACCTTCATCTAATTACTTTTTTGCACAACTTGAGGTCAGGTTAATTTGTAGGTCTCAGTTTTTCCATCTGTAAAAGGGGCAAATAATGCCTATCTCTAGCAGTTATTGTCTGGGTCCTGTGGGCAATATAAGTGTGTGTTTTATAAATTATCAGCTTACTCTCCAAATGTTTGGGCCTCTTTGGACCCATGGCATTTCTTCCAGGCAGACGGCCTTAAAAAGGAGCTTGGCAAGTTTCTTCTTGAGGGTGGAGGACAGAGGACAGCATTCCTGGCAGCCCATGTGCAGCTGGTGCTGGGATCCTCCCATCTCCACCCAGTGGCATGCATTCTAGTTTCTGATGTCAAATAGTGCTGCTGACTTCATCAGGGAGGAAGTCTTAGAAGATAAACCAGCAGGACTGTCATAGCAAAGGCCGGGGTGCAGGAAGAGAAGGGAAAAGTGAGGCCTGGAAGGGAAGGTGCTAGAAGGTGCTGCTATTGCTGGTGCCAGGTCCCTGTTGGTGACCAGGGCTCTGTGGGCTTGAGGGGCAGGGGCCTGTGGCATGGATGACCCAGTGGGTGGGACACTCATGGGTGTTGGGTTGTATGGGCTTAGACAGGACCTCAGGGCCATGTAGTCCATGGGTGGGAAGTGGGTACTGGTTGCTGTTAGGCAGGATGTCTGTGCTAGCAGGCCCCAGAGTTGTCAGGCCACTGGGCAGCAGCCTAAGCCTGCAGACTGGACACACAACAGGGGCAGGTGGCAGGTCATGGCCTGACTATTTGGGACTCCAGGCTGCTGGGGCTGAGCCCGAGCTCTCTGGTCTACCTGGCAGCTCTGGGCCTGTCAAGCCCCTGTGTAGGGCTGGGGCTAGCTGTGCCCACACCAGGCCAGCAACAGGCTGGGGCATCAGTTGTTCTGCTGTGCCACGGGCATAAGTGAGGCCCTGTGCCACCCAGGTGGAAGTGCCATGCAATTAGCTGCCAAGAGACTCTGTGGTATGAAGGGAGGGGATGTGGGTTGAAGGAGAAGATGGATGGGGGTCTCCTAAGCAGATGTGTGGGAAGTGCATTCTGACCAAGGCTCAGGATGGGAAAGGTGTGCTTGCTAGGGAAAAGCTGAGTGAGGTACTGGGAGGTCCTCGGGGAGCCAGGAGTGCATCCTAACACAGAGGATAGGCCTCTCAGGGCCAGCCAAGTCTGCATTTCCAAGGCTCTTATTGTCCAAGTCTCTGCCAGTTGCCTTCACAGCCAGCTCCTGTGTGTTGGGCCTCTGGGACCCAACACACAGGAGCTGCTCTGGAGAAAGGCTGCCTTTTTCCTACCATCCTTCCAGTGCTGTGCTGAGTCACGGGCCCATGGTCCCACAAAGGTCCTGGCCCTGCCCAGCTTCCTCTCTCCATCTAACTCAGCTGTAGGATGCATCTTCTGGAAACTTGGCCTTCATGACATCACCCTCTCCTCTTGAGCATAAATGCTCACTTCTTAGCCTATCCTAAGACTACAGGGCCCCTGGCTGAAAGGCCACTGTATTAGTCAGCTTGGGCTGTCATAACAAAATACCACAGACTGGGTGGCTTAGATAGCTGCAAAGTGTTGTCTCCCAGACAACAGTTCGCAGGGTTCACAGGGGCTGGAAGGCCAAGATCAAGGTCTAAGCCAGCATGATTGGTTTCCTCTGAGGCCTTTCCTTGGCTTGCAGATAGCCACTCTCTTATTTCTTGGTTTATCTTGAGACTACATTATGTGTCCACATTTCCTCTTATAAGGACAGATTGGATCGGGGCCCACCCTAAAGACCTCATTAATCACCTCTATAAAGATCCTGTCTCCAAATACAGTCACATCCTGAGGTCTTAGGCATTAGGGTTTCAACATGTGAATTTGGAAGGCGACACAGTTCAGTCCATAACAACCAGTGAGAGGCCCCTCAGTCCAGTAGGCTGAGTCCCCTGGGTGAGGAAGGGTAGGACCCTCCTCAGGTGGAGCTTAGGGCAGCTTGATTAGTGTTTTGTAATCAATGGAGCTCTTGGGGGCTGGAGCAGGTCTGGGTCCTCTCTGGGCCACTCACTCTGGCTACAGAGTTTTAAGCCGATGTGTGCATCTAGAGGACAGCTAAATGAAAACACAAGGAGGGGCAGAAGGGAGGCCAACAGAAGAGGTCCCTGGCCAGGACACCAGCATACCTAGGCCCCTGTCCACGCTGCCCTTGCCTGCCAACCCTCTTCATTTTTATTTTTTATTTCGATTTTTTTTGAGTCAGAGTCTCATTCTGTCAACCAGACTGGAGGGCAGTAGCATGATTGTGCAGCGTCAACCTGCAGGGCTCAGGTGATCCTTTTGTCCTTCCAAGTACCGGAACAACAAGCAGGTGCCACCAAGCCAGTCAATTTTTTTTTTTAATTGTAGAGAAGAAGGCTTGCCAAGTTGCTAGGCTGGTCTCAGACCCCAGGGTTCAGGCAATCCTCTCACCTCAACCTCCCAAAGAGCTGGGATTACAGGCCTGAGCCGTTGCAATCAGGCCCAAAACCCTCTTTACACCAGTACCTGCCTTCCACTGGCACGAAGTTTCCAAATAAGTTTCATATCCACGTTTCCCAAGTCTCAAAGCCATTGCGTGTGAGGGAGGGGGCAGGGCAAGTCTTGCTGCTGTCCATCCCTCTGTGTTGGGAGATCAGGTCGGCTTACTAGGATTCTGACTTTGCCCAACCTTGTCTGCGGGACTGTGCTGGGGCCTCAGCTGCACAGCCTCACCGGGCTGGGCTCCCAGAGAGGAGGAGTGATTCATGCCTTGTTCCCGCCCATAGATAGTCACAGGGAACTGGCAGGATAAGACCTGTCCAAGTAGCTACCAGTGCCAGGCACCATCATCGGGGCCACGTGGACCCGTCCGCCCCACCTCTGTCTGCAGCAGCAGGAGGGGGCAGGGAGAGCTTAGGGGAAGGGCAGCTGGCTCTCAGGTCAGTTTGGAGTCAGATCTGGGTGTGAGTCTTGGCTCCGACAAGTGGGAGCCCCGTGCTCTTTAGGCAAGTGACTTAACCTCTGGGAGCTGCAGAGTCTTCCTTTATAAGTTAGGGATGGATGTATTTGCCTAATGAATATTTGAGTGTTTACTATGTGCCGGAACTGTTTTTAGGCACTGGAGATACAGTCAAGGACAAGTTCATGTCTGGAGGAGCTTGCATGAAGGGGGAACAGACATGGACTGGAGGCAGGCTTGAGCCCTGAGGCAGGGCGATGGTTCCTTTCGCTGGGTGGTCAGGGAAGCCTCCCTGAGAAGAGGATATTGAGCTAGCCTGGTGATGAGGAAGGAGAACTGGGGTCACAGAGGCCATGCCTCTGCCAAGTGCTCAGGCACAGCGGCTCCTGTTCCTTGGGCCTGCCCAGGTGGGCAGTGCTCAGAGAAGTTCACAGGGCCACCTCCACCAGCCCCTAGGAAAAAACCTCCTCCTCCCCAAAAGCCTTCCTGGCTACCCAGGTCGACCTGCAAGCTCCTCCCTTGCCCCACAGGAGACAAGAAATCTAAGGGGAGACCGACGCCCAAGGTCACGACGGCCGTGGACGCCCACCGCCCGCGCACGACCGCCTGGGCAGCATTTCTGCGCCGCCCGGACCCCGCCTGTCATTACGGTCCGCCAGGGAGGCGCTACTGAGCCCACGCCAGACGCGGAGCTTCCGACCCCGCGGCACCCGGCTGGACAGGAGAGTCGCCGCCTCCCCGGGTTGAGCCCTCCGGCCCCGGCGAGAGCAAGGGGCGCCCGCGTCCCGATACTCCCCGCCCAGGCCCCCTCCTCGGTCACCGGCTCCTTCCTCTGCCTCCCCCTTGGACTCCCTATCTGGCCCTTCCTCGGTCTCTCCGGCCAGGTCCCTTCCTCGATTCCTGGCCCGTCCTTTGTCCCCCCAGCGGTCCCCTTCCTCCGTCCTCCCTCGGTCCCCGGTCCCCTCTTTG
>CAUYQG010088021.1:0-20325 GCA_963574415.1 Tarsius wallacei | reverse complement strand
CTACCACGCCCGGCTAATTTTTTTGATTTATTGTAGAGATGAGGTTTTGCCTGCCCAGGCAGGTCTCGAACCCGCGGGCTCAGGCAATCCACTCACCTCAGCCTCCCAAGGCGCGGGATTACAGGCTGAGCCACCGAGCCCGGCTTGTGCCATTTTTGAATGATTTAAAACAACTATTCTCAGTGAATTGACTTTTAATATATGCTTATTTACAAATGCATTATTTGATTACTTTGGGGCACTTTTTTTTTTTTCCAAGCAGCATATTATCAGGACACCATTAAACATAATTTTAAAAAAAACTTCAATTGTTTTATTTATAAAGGATAAAAGGTTCTATCCCAGTAGGAAATATCCATCTTAATCATATATGTACCCAATATAGAAGCATTAGGCTGATAAAACTACTAAGTAAACTAAGAGAGGACACTAACACTCACACAATCACAACTGGAGACTTTAATACCTCTCTAACAGACCTAAACAGATCATTGAGGCAAAGTACCAGCAAAAAGATCCAAAACCTTAATGGGACACTTGATCAAATGGATTTAATAGACATCAACAGAACATTCCACTCAGCAACTGAAAAAATATACATTCTTCTCATCAGCAAATGGTGCATACTCAAGATCAATCACATTCTCAGAAATAAATCAAGTATGAACGAATTTCAAAAGACCGAAATAATGCCATGCATCCTCTCAGATCACAATGGGATAAAAGTAAATATCACCACCAAAAAGATCATCCCAAAACACAAAAAGCAAGGACACTAAACATCATATCACAGAAACAAAGAACAGAGTACCGTGTGTTCTCACTCATAATTGGACCTTGAACACTTATCATAATACTATAAGAAAGGGATTGGCAGTAGTGAGAAACTGCCAGGGGAGGGGGGATGGGAATGGCGGTTGAGAAAAACTGCCAAGGGAGGGAGGGACACACCTCATCAACAAGGGTACCTGCATAATGAACATTTGTATACCTAACCCTGAATTGAACCCCACATCTTTAAAATAAAAAAAAAATTAAAAATACTTAAAAACAAACAAACAAACAAAAACATGCTGCTGAACGACTTCTGGGTAAACATAGACATTAAGACAGAAGTAAAAATGATTCCTGGAAACAAAAGAAATCAAGGACATTTTATCAGAATCTCTGGTCTGCCATGAAAACAGTGTCAAGAAGAAAACACATAGTGTTGCATATCCACATCAAGAAAATAGAAAGATCATAAGTAAACAGTGTAATGTCACACCTAAGGGAGTTGGAAAGGCAAGATCATCTAAATCCTAATTTCAGTAGAAAAATCCCGATGACTAAGATCAAGTCACAATTGCAGGATTTAGAATACAAAAAATATCATAGAAAGGATGAATAAGACAAAAAATTGATTTTTTGGAAGGATAAATAAGATTGACCAAAAAAAGAGAGAGAGGAAGTCCACATAAACACAATTAGAAAAGAAAAAGATGATGTCACAACTGACCCTGAAGAAATTAAAAAAATTATCAGAGGTTATTATAAACATCTATATGCAAATAAACTAGAAAATCTAAAGGAAATGGAAGATTTTCTGGCATCACACAATCTCTCAATGTTGAAACAAAAAGAAATTAAAACTCTAAACAGACCAATACCAATCCAGGAAATAGACTCAGTCATAAGAAACCTCCTCATCAAAAAAGTCCTAAACCAGATGGCAACCTTGCTGAATTCTACAATACATACAAGGAGTTACCAAACAATTGAGAATGATGGCATTATCTCTAACTCACTTTATGAAGCAAACATTATATTGATACTCAAACCTGGCAAGGACCCAACAAGGACACACAATTACGGGCCAATCTCCTTGATGATTATAGAAGCAAATATTCTCAACAAGATTCTAGCAAATAGGATCCACAACACATCTCAAGGATCATCAACCCTGATCAAGTGGGCTTTATTCCCAGGTTGCAGGACTGGTTCAACATTTGCAACACCATTGATCATAATTCAATACATTAAAAGACATAAAACCCAGAACCAAAAGACTATCTCATTAGATGCAGAAAAAGTTTTTGACAAAATCCAGCATCCTTTCTTGATAAAAACCCTCGAATACTAGGGCATAGAAGAAAAATTCCTCAAAACAATAAGAGCCATCTGTGATAAACTAGAGGTCATTTTGATCAATGAGCAGAAGCTGGAAGCATTCCCCCTAAGAATTGGAACAAGACAAGGATGCTCACTCTCACCCTTCCTATTCAACATAGTGCTAGAAGTCCTAACCAGAGCAATCAGGCAAGAGAAAGAATTTGGATATCCAAGTTAGAAAGGGGAAGTTAAGCAATCTCTCTTTGTATATGTTATGTTTCTACACCTGGAAAAGAGGCATGAACTTCTTATCTCATTGATTTTGAGAAATTTAATGTCTCTAAAATGGGAATGCATGTTACAAGTGCTATTGACTGGTAGTAGACCAGCACTTGCTTCATTGTCTGTATGCTGCATCTTCAACACCACTGATGACACTGAGGACAATCAACTGAAAAACAATATAAACATTCATTACATGAATTACAAGGTGACTCAGAAGTTTGACTCTCAGGCTAAAGAAGACCTGGGAATACATTAATTTCCTTTTTTACATACATCCCAGAGTTTCATATAAACAACTTATAAAACACCTTCTTAGTAACAATAAATATTTTAAGTAATAAAACACTGTATTTGAAAGAGTTTTAAATATTTACTTAGTGATATATAATATTATAGTGTTTGTATGATCGTATTGTAGATGCATAAACTATGGTATGTGTTGAAACAAAGTTCTTCCTCCTTTCTTCCTCTTCCTTTATATAGCAGATCCTGTAGCCAAGTAAATATTTAAGTTTAAACATTCCAGAAACCTCTGTCAATGTTTTCTTCTTGCCTTACTTATCTCATCATAGCTATTCTCCAGATCACACTCTCATTGGAAGAATAGTATTATAGTTTTACTCTAAGTACTGTGACCAAATTTAGAATGAGTATTTGTTCAGTTTCTAAAACAGTGAATAATAAATCAGATAAACATAGTGCTCACATTTCATTTTATTGCTCACATTCTTTTTAAAATGACTTTCTTTAATTTAAGACAAATCATTACTTCAGAGATAAAATCAGTTATATTCAAAGGAAGATTTTGCAAAATAGTGATACTTTTCTATCTGTGAGTAATCAAACCAAAATTTTTAAAAAAGAAAATACAATATTTTCTCATATATATATTACATACATATAATTGTTAACACTTTCACATTTTCTTTAGCATGTAATGGGTTTATAGTCACATATTTCAGTTATTTTGTTTGATGAATGAATTCCTTTCCCTATTGATCACTTAGAACAGGGGTCCCAACCCCCACTGACCCATGAAACTGAGCTGCACAGCAGGAGGTGAGGATTGGGCAAGTGAGGGAAGCTTCATCTGTATTTACAGCCTCTCCCTATTGATTGCATTACTGCCTGAACTCCACTTCCTCTCAGATCAGCAGTGACATTGAATTCTTATAGGACTGTGAACCGTGCAGGCAAGGGATCCAAGTTGCCCACTCCTTATGAGAATCTAATGCCTCATGATCTGAGGTAGAGCTGAGGTGGTGATTCTTTTCTTGGGGAGCAGCTGCAAATACAGATTAACATTAGCAGTGAGGTTTGACTGGGTAGACGCCATAATAAATCAATCACTTGCAGACTTATATCGAAATAATAATTTCAGCCGGGCTCGGTGGCTCAGCCTGTAATCCCACGCCTTTGGGAGGCTGAGGTGAGTGGATTGCCTGAGCCCGCGGGTTCGAGACCCGCCTGGGCAAGCGAGACCTCATCTCTACAATAAATCAAAAAATTAGCCGGCCGTGGTAGCGCACGCCTGTAGATCCAGCTACTCGGAAGGCTGAGGCAGAAGGATCGCCGGAGCCCAGCAGGTCGAGGCTGCGTTGGTCGGGAGCGGCCACTGCACTCCAGTCTGGGTGACAGAGTGAGACTCCAACTCAAAAAAAAAAAAAGAAATAATTTCATAGTAATAATTATTTAATTATATGTTACAATATAATAATAATAGAAATAAGGTGCATGATAAATATAATGCATTTGAATCATCCCCAAACCACCCTCGTATCTCTTCCATCTCAGTCTATGGAAAAACAGTTTTCCATGAAACCAGTCTCTGATACCATAAAGGTTGGGGATCACTGGCTTAGAACAAATTGTATGTTAATTGTGTTAATTACATCTCCATCTTACTGATTTCTTAGGTGTGACTGAATTGAGGAAAGGATCAGATCCTACTTGCTGTTTTTCATGGTTTTAAGAAGCAAATTTTTTTGAGGTGCATGAACATGATCACATTCTTAAGCTTTGGATAATTCAGAAAATGCAGAGTTAATTTCACCACACTCACTAATGTAAGACTGAGGCACTAATTTAGAAGAAAATGCCTCAAATAACAAAAATATTGGCTAAAGTCTTAAGTACCTCTGTCTCTTACCAATTTAGATAATAGACAAGTTGTGCAAATGTGTAAGTATTAATGCATTATACAAATTACTTTACGTTGTAGTTGTTTAAGTTTTAGCATATACCAGGTCAGGCTTTAGGGTAGTAGTCCCCATCTTTTTGGCATCAGGAACCAGTTTCATAGAAGACAGTTTTTACACAGACTAGAGGTGTGGAGGGGATAGTTTTGGGATGATTTAAGTGCATAACACTTATTGCACATTTTATTTCTATTATTATTATATTGCAACATAGAATAAAATAATTATACAATCCATCCCTCTCAAAAAAAGAGGCCCAGATGGAAGTGGTAAATAAAATAATGGGTGAGCTATGCACAGACTAAAATAAGTGTTGAACTCTGACTTAAAGCCTGCCACCAAATACAGCTGTTCAGTTGAAATACATCAGCTCGGCTGGGCACGGTGGCTCGAGCCTATAATCCTAGCACTTTGGGAGGCCAAGGCAAGAGGATTGCCTGAGCCCGTGGGTTCGAGACCAGCCTGGGTAACATGGTGAAACCTCATCTCTAAATAAATTTAAAAAAATTAGCTGGGTGTGGTAGCACGCATCTGTAGTTCTGGCTATTTGGAAGGCTGAGGTGGAAGGATCACCAGTGCCCAGTAGATCAAGGCTGCGGTGTCTGGGAGCATGCCACTGCACTGTAGCCTGGGTGACAGAGAGAGACTCCAGCTCAAAAAAAAAAAAAAAAAAGAAAGAAATGCATCAACTCACTAGCCACTCACTGATAGGTTGTTGATATAAGTCTGCAAGAAATTGATTTATTATGGTCTCTGTGCAGTCAGACCTCGCTGCTAATGTTGACTTGTATTTGCATGTACTCCCCAGCACTAGCAACATTCTCAGCTCCACCTCAGATCATCAGGCATTACACTCTCATAAGGAGCACACAATCTAGATGCCTCACATTTGCAGTTCACAATAGATTTTGTGCTCCTATGAGAATCTAATGCCGCCACTGATCTGACAGTAAATGGAGCTCAGATGGTAAGGCGAGCAATGGGGAGCAGATGTAAATACAGATGAAGCTTTGCTCACTTGCCCACCACTCACCTCCTGTTATGTGACCTGATTCCCAACAGGTCACAGACTGGTGCTGGTCCATGTTCCGGGGGTTGGGGATCCCTGCTTTACGGCACTAACCAGCTGAAAGTTTGTAGGTTCAGTGTAACCTTTTAAATCTCAACATGAGGACTAAGGAGAGAACTGAGAAGATGAGAAATCACCAAGAAAATATCTTTCCGGAAAAAAAGAAGGAAAGAAAGAAAGAAAGAAAGGAAGGAAGGAAGGAAGGAAGGAAGGAAAGAAGGAAAGAAGGAAAGAAAGAAAACTCTTTAACAATTAAAATATGTTTTTAGAGTTCTAAGCAAGACAGTTCTGTGAACAGAGGAATCTGGCTCACTCTTTCTAATTTCTACGGAAACAGTTAACTGGGAAAACAGTTAAGGGCTTACATATTTATCCATGCCAGAAATGAAAAGGCTGTGTGTTCTGTGCATGTAATATTTTAAGAAGAAATCACTGCTAATATTTGGGAAGTTGAAAATGAGATTAATTTCTTTTAAAGTGTTACATACCCCCTTCCACCTCCTCACCCCAACACAGTAACTTCCTGCAGACACCTGCATCAAGAGAGCAATACATCTTAATAATGAATTAAGGAGATATTCGCTGACATGTGTTAATATTTTTAGAGGCTAAAGTTTCCTCTAAGATATATCAATCACAAGAGATCATTTTCTGGAAATTGGTTTATTCCTTTTAATAGAGTTGAAGCAACATGTGATAGCTTCTTATAGCTTCATCTTTTGTCCCATCCCAAGCCCTAAAGTTCTAGATACCTAAATTCTATTTATTAATGTCATAAACCCATGTTTCTTTGATCACCATATTCAATATTTCAATAAAAAACATTTCAATCACTTTCTCACTCGTTATTGGAAAGATGCAAAAGCACACCTATTCTAGGAAAAATATTTTATAACTTAAAAAACAAAACAAAACAGTAATAACCCAAAGCGTCAATTTTGGAACTTTTAGTCTCAGGAACATTGCAAACTCTTTCAAAAATTATATATATGTACCTTTTAACATAAATTCCTTACATGTTACAAAAAATAATGCAGTTTTTCCAGAATTAGAGAAAAGAGTGGCATATTTAAAATGTTGCAAATCTCTTTAACGCCTGGTTTAGGAGAGGGCAACTGGATTCTTGTGCTTCTGCATTAAATGTGTGGTGATATCATATTCCATGTAGGTTCTGGCAAAGTTCACTTTAGTCCGTGAATGAGAATGCAAAAGCCAAATGAAGTTTTAGTATTGCTAAGAGAACAGTTTTTACTTAACATTACCCTTAAAGGGGTCAGGATTCCCAGGGGTCAGAAGACTATGTGTTGAGAGACACTGTTTAAAAACACATATTAGCCAGTCTCGGTAGCTCAGCCTGTAATCCCGGCGCCTTGGGAGGCTGAGGTGAGTGGATTGCCTTAGTCTGAGGGTTCGAGACCCGCCTGGGCAACTTGGCGAGATCTCATCTCTACAACCAAAAAAAAAAAAAAAAATTAGCCAGGCATGGGAGCGCGCGCCTGTAGTTCCAGCTACTTGGAAGGCTGAGGTGGAAGGATTGCTGGAGCCCAGCAGGTCGAGGCTGCGGTGACTGGGAGCGGCCACTGCACTCCAGTCTGGGAGACAGAGTGAGACTCCAACTCAAAACAAACAAACAAACAAAAAACCCCCCAGAAACACATATTACAAGAAATGCTACTCTCTGATCATGTTTATCATAAGAAACAAATTAGATGCTCAGATGTACCCTCTTAATGCTTTCCATAAAATTGTCATGGTGGCATGTGCTTTTGTTCTCACCTTACATAACTGAGTCTTCTAATCCTGAGTTTTCAATATGAAGTATTTAAATTGCCAATTAGTCACCGTCCTTCTCTTCATGGCTTATCCCAATGATCAAAAACTGTAGTGCTAATATCAATGTAGAGATTAAAGAAAATATTTGAGATTTAAGAAACATTTTAATAATTTATTCCTCTGAAATCATGTATGTACAAACACATATATGGGGCAAAAAATGTATACATATTTTAAGAGATGCTATATATGTATTACTTTTTGGAGCTGAATTACAGCAGTAATGTGCAGAATGATCGTTCACTCAACTATGCTGCCACCATTTTTTTCGACTGTAGTGCCAGTTGCGTAGTGACACTAGTATTCATTTTTTAACACCATCTTTTGAGTGCACTTCTTACTTAAAATGTGTATACCTTTTTCGGCACCCCCATATATATGTGTGGGTGTATATGATGTATAACTTATGGAGAGAAAGTAAATTTCACCTGCCATAAAATGAACATTTCACATGTATATAGCTAATAATTTATATAGAGAAATTAAAGTCAAAACTATGATTCAATATAAAAAGTCTACAACTTACAAACACAATTTAACACTATAATGTCTTATGAGATTAATTTTATTTAAATTTTGCATGACAAAAATCTTTTGAAATAACTCATTTTGTTTTGCTTAGTAATGGAATTTATAGTATTTGAAAAAGTACCTCTTTTATAAATCTTGTCACGTATATTTATAACCTGATCTTTAAGAAAAAGTTGAATGCTATATGGATTATGAAATTCTTAAGAAATGTTTTAATGACAATAACATATTGGCTGAAACTAATTATTTGATTGTTGGAAAATAAAGCAGATACATAATAAAAAATAATGTTCATAATGGTTAAAAACCTTCTGCAAATAGCTACTTTTAAAATATCTATTAGTACACTGTTAGTTGGTAAGCAGAAGCTTTCATTGCACTCTTAAATGTTTAAAACTTTCTTTTTTTAAAAATTTTAATAATGTGGCATACAGTTCAGGACTAGGGATATAAGTGGTCATCATACAGGTAAAGCTTGGGTCATCCTTTTGTCCCCATTAAAACTTTATTTTTAAGTATACAATTTTTTTCTGTCACAACCTTGTATGCACTTAAAGCATAAAGTCTAAATATAGATTTTTATAAAATTTGAAAAAACACAAAGTAGTCATTATCAGAACATCAATCATCAAGTATCTCATTTGGTAGTTCTTATTAAATACAATATTTAAGATATATTTAACTTTAATAATTTCATCAGTTTTTTAAAAAATTAGTTTTATTACTCATATTATTTCTTGCCATGTTTTTAATCTATTTCTTCTTGAAGATAAAATCTTTTTCTATAATTTAGTTGCAACCTCTTGTTTTCTCAAAGCTTTGTTAAGATTTAGCAAATTTATCACTTACTTGTACAGAAAATGAATTTTATTTAAAATTATTTTTTAAGTCTGAAGGAACCACTTCTTTCCACTGCTTTCATAAATCACCAGCTGAGATATTTCACCTTTAAAAGTATAGCTTGATGAAAAAAAAAAAAACAAAAAAAACTGGAGTTGCAGTTGAAGACATTTATTTTTATCTTATTGTGCATTCTTTTGAACTTTTAACCCTAAATTTACCTGTAAGAAAAAGAGATAATATATTTTGAACTTTTCATAATAGTTCTTAATTTATAAAGTGCAAATTCATCATTCTAAAATACACTTACTAACATGAGAGCAAACCTCTTGAGTTAAGAGGCTTGATAAAATGAGAGATAAGAAAAGAAATTTGAAACCAGGCTTCTGAAATTCAAATCCTCCTTCCTTTACATGAAAGCTGTGTGACCTCATATGCATTAACTAAGCTCTCTGTTTCCTCTTATCTCTTGAAAAATAATCTCTTTTATATTTTAAATAATGGGTGGTAACTGTAAAGTCTTTCTCTGTGGACTGTAGTAAGAATCAAATGATTTGATAGGTGTAAAACTTTCCAACATTTGACATATTGCAAGTACTAGATATGTACTAGATACATATAGATAAATGATAATATTGCTACTATTTATGGTTAATATAATTTATTTATTTATTTAATTTTTTTTATTATAAAGATGTGGGGTACATTTCAGGGTTAGGTATACAAATGTTGATTATGCAGGTACCCTTGTTGATGAGGTATGCCCCTCCCTTCCCTAACTGCCAATCCCACCCCCCATCCCCTGACAGTTTCCCATTACTGCCAATTGATTTCTTATAGTATTATAATTGTTCAAGATCTACTTTTGAGTGAGAACATATGGTACTCTGTTCTTTGTTTCTGTGATAGATCACTGAGTATGATCGACTGAAATTATCTCTACACAGGCAAATAAAAGGGAAAGGTAATTAATGCTAATTAATTGTGAAAGTTGACTGTCAAAGTTAAAGGAGTTTAGTCACAGTCAGTTAGTAGTATCTAGATGAAAATAATGGACATCCAGAAAGAGATGTCTTTCTATTATTATATAAGTAAACAGTGGAGATGGGATTGCAATTTCTGTCTTCCTAAATTAGTCCAGTCATTTCTGCAGTATGTGAAAAATCCTATAACTTTATTGTACTGTTACTCTTTATTCATCTTCATTTCTTTCATCCCTATTTATTATTTTTTAGTTTTCATAATAACCTACTCACATGTCTTCTGCAAATCAAGTGTTTCCCATTTAAAACAATTCTCTTCAGAGCTACCATAAGCATTTTTTTCAAACATTATCACCTTGATTCATTTGCTGGTTTTGAAATGTATGGTAACATTCTCTAGATGTTAATTTATTCAAAGCTGTTTATTTTCTTAAAATTTAAGACTATGTCTCCTTGTAGAACTTCACTGCATAAGAAAGTATAATCACTATTGAATTTCATACAATACTTGAAAAGGGTTGATCAAATATATTTTATCATTATTTATTTCAAAGCTTAATATACTTTTCAAAAATGGCTTGATTTTTGCCCCAATGCCATTGTGCTCTCTCTTATAGCATTTTACATGTATTTCAATTATATTATTTTTGTTCTATAAGACCACTAATTATATTTTTCTTTGATTTTCTGTCTAAAGCAAAACTTTGAAAATATTAGCAAATATTTGTCTTAAAGTAGATGACATACTTTTCCTTAGTCCATATGCATATTTTGTAATTGTCATTTTACTCTTTTTTCACTATTTTAGATAAGCATGTTACTGAGAGTTTACATTTTGTGATATGCTTAGTTAATTTAGAATTTTTTCCTTAAATAATTGCAAATAGTCAAAATGTCTCACATTTTTATTATTATTATTATTATTATTATTATTATTGAGAATGTTCATTGTAAAGATGTGGGATACAATTCAGGGTTAGGTATACAAACACTGATAATGCAGGTACCCCTGTTAATGAGATATGCCCCTCCCTCCCCTAGCAGTTTCTCTCAACTGCCAATCCCACCCTCCCACCACCAACAGTTTTCCATTACTGCCAATTGCTTTCTTACAGCACTATAATTGTTCAAGGTCCTCTTATGAGTGAGAACATATGGAATTCTGTTCTTTGTTTCTGTGATAAGTCACTGAGTATGATCTACCCCAAATCCATCCGAGTTGCTGCAAAGTCCATATATTTGTCATTCTTTTTTTTTTAATTAATTCTTTTTTATTATAAAGATGTGGGGTACAATTCAGGGTTAGGTATAAAATTTACTGTTTTTTTCTGTTGGGTCAAGGTTCACTTAAACATCAATTATAGAAACTAGCTATAAACATGAACATATAGACCACACAGTATATAATCATTTATCTCTTGATCAACACATTTTGCTATTTATTATGAGTTCATTATTTTAAAAGACACCATACACACACACGCACACACACACACACACACACACACATACATATGTTATTTTTGGCCTTTAAAGATCACCAATTTAATTTGAAATATTACACTGTAATGACCTTTAGACAAACAGAAATATCCTTTATAATGATGAATTTCTTAGTCACAGTATAACAAGACTAAGAAAATTATTGAAATAACTTAAGCAAAAATTCAGTCTACTATAATGCATTAATCTGAATGCATAATTTAACATGTGTTTAACTAAATTTCATATTTTTCTCCATAAAAATAAATTCTGTTTTGTGTATAATAAAAATTTAAAATCTCTTTAAAAACAGTGTCTAATTATGAATAAGCAGTGCATTTTAATACTCTCGTATTGATTGCGTGTGAATTATTACCTCTATACTAAAAGGCAATATACATATTCTTAGAAATTGGTAATCTATTTATGGATTTAACATAATTCCTTTCATTTACCTCATGTTTCCTTGGTAAATAATCAATAAAGCCATTAATTCCTATTCTTATGGTAGAAAAAAATAAATTAAATGTTTCAAATAATTATGCTAGGGCAACTATAGAAACAGTTTGAATTTTGGGAATGAAGACCAATGGTTTCTAATACTTAATGCTCTTTTCTAAAAACAATTATCAATCTTGTATAACTTTAATTACTCATGTTACCCTTTTCACAATTAATATTCAAAGTATGGTCCATCCTTAACTTTCTATATGAGAAGAATGGTGTTGTATTGATGTAGAATTAAAAAATTTACCATGGAGTCAGAAGGAAGTTGTTTTTTTTTCTTTTCTGAGCTTAGGAGATTGTAAAAAAGTTTGGCATCACTCAGAAAACAACAATAAAAAGAATAGCCACAAGTCTGAAATATATCATTTCAATCCATAAATTCAGGATGTAGAAGAAATGAGCCTCGTAATTCAATTCCAAATGTCATGATACTTTCAAATTGTAGAAAATTATCTCTGACAAGAGATATTTGACAAATTGTGACAAGATGCACCTGCACCGCTGATCACAGTGCTTCTTGAAGCTCCTGCTATCACTTCCAGCTACTCCTGCTACTGGCAGAGCTTCCCCTTTGCCTGTTGGTTAGTGGGTTCAATCGCTTGGTACAAAGTTGAGCAACCATTCATCTTTCAGAACATCTTTTAGCGTGACCTTCAAATTTCCCACCAGTTGTGAGCTTGCATTTGGAAATTGCAACATCATTTGATCCTCGATAATGATGAGTCAATTGCACTATACTTACTTCTAACACCATTTTTCAAAAATGATTCATTGTTCAAATAATTGAGTGCTGGAGATGCTTGGCAAAAATACAGCCATAATTCAAATAAGCTTTTTAAAACAATCTTCTCTTTTTAATTTGACTTTAAAATTCAGTTATGGACAACATTCAAGATGATTTGAGTTTTACGCCATTGTTGTGGGCTGAATATCCTTCCACTCTTAGTTCATACGTTGACGCCCCAAACCACAATATGGCCATATTTAGAGACAGTACATTTGGGAGGTAATGAAGGTTTATAGAGGTCATGGGGTGGGCTCTAATTCAATAGAACTGGCATCCTTATCAGAAGAGGAAGAGACATCAAAGCTCTCTTTTCCCACATGCACACAAATTAAAGTCTGCCAGGACACAGAGAAAAGGGGGTTGAGTCATTATTCAGAGAATTTTTCCAAATGGAGAGGCAGCCAATAAGAAAAGAGAGCTCAGAAACTGTACCAAAGATAATTGAACAGACTGTGGGAGAGCACAAACCTAAGGGTGCTCTAAAAAAAGATTAAGTACAAACTAAGTCATAGGCCAGCTAGTTTGCCATGCAACACGAGAAAAAGGGATAATTAAGAAGAGTCTTTTGGAGGTCATAACAAACTACAAAAACTGACTCAAGAACTAACCATGACCAAATTTAATGGGATCAGACTGAAGGTCAGTGCATGCAAAAAAGACTGTGGAAAACAACACAATAATTCGTCTGCAGTTTACGGACTTTGATGGCTTGTATATGATATAACGTGATGCAATGTAACAAAGAGATGAAGGAAATAAAATTAAAGAGAGTACTGTTAAAACCACTGGTATCCAGGGTAGATGCACACACCCAAGTCTATGCTCTCCAAGAAATAACTTTACAGGCTTCACACTCTACCAAATAGGCTCTACTAACATAGCCTAGCCAATTCATAAAACAAATAAAGCAACAACAGAAAAAAAAAGCCTTGATGTATGGGGAAGAAATGAAATTAATATTTACAGTTGCTATAACATATTTGCTAATATATCAAAATTACGTGACAATGCAATTAGATGTCAGGTTTACCAAAGACTTCAAAGTAAACATTATGTATATGTTCAAATATTATAGAAAACTAATATTAAAGAAGTAAAGTATGATGAAAATGTCACATCAAATAGAGATTTTGGCAGGGAATGGTAGCTCACTCCTGTAATCTAGCACTTTATGAGGCTGAGGCAGCAGGATTGCTTGAGAATGGGAGTTTGAGATCAATCCAGGCAACATAGCAAGATTTTGTCCTTATATGTTAAAAAAAAAAAATTACTCAGGCATCATGTCACACACCTGTAGTCCCCACTGCTTAGAAGGCTGAGGCAGAGGGATCACTTGAGCCCTGAAGGACAAAGCTGCAGTGAGCTGTGATTGCGCCACCTCACTCCAGCCTAGGTGACAGACTGAGACTGGGCTTCAAAAATAAATAAATAAATAAATAAATAAATAAAATAAAATAAAATAAAATAAAAAACAGAATATCAACATAAATGCATACTTTATAAACAATCAAAATGGAAATTCTGAATAAAAATTATAATAAATAAAATGAAAAATTAACTAGAAGCTTTAATTTGAGAACTTTTACCTTTTTAATCAAAATTAGCACTTTACAGCTTCTCTTTGGCATATCTGAACTGCCAGCATCACTACTCTTGTACTTTGGGGCCATTCATAAAGTAAAAATAATAAATGTATTGAATATAAATTAACTAGTAGATTTGAAATAGCAGAAAGATGCATCAGTAAACTTTAAAATTTATCAATAGAGTTTATATAATCTAAAGAACACACAAAAAATTAAAAAGACAGTTTTAGAGAGATGTGCAACACTTTGAATTTTACCAACATATGGAGTATCACAAGGAGAGGAGACAGAGATAGAGCAATATATATATTGCATATTCTGATGCATAGTGGTTGAAAATTTTTAAAAATTTAATTTGCATATTCAAGAAGTTTAATGAAATGCATGTCACATAAATGCAAAGCAGTTCAAAACCAGACACATTATAGAAAAAAATGGTGAAAATCTAAGATAGAGAAAATTTTGAAGCAATAATAAAAAAAAAAACTATTCCTTATTTCAAGAAAAGTTTTAATAAGGTTAATAGCCGAGGTCTTATCAGAATCAATAGAGACAAGAAGGTGGTTGGGTGACATATTCAGTGTTGAAATTACAGGCAGTTTATCAGGCATCTTATATACGGCAAAACTATCTAAAATCTAGGCAAAATGAAGACATTCCAAGATAAATAAAAACTGACAGAACTTGCTGTTAGTAGTTCCATTTTACAAGAAATAGTAATTTTTTTTTTCCAGGCTAAGCGCAGACAAACCCAGATGGAAATTCAAAGCCAACCACAGCAAAAGAGAATCTGTTATGGTCATTATGTAATAATAATAGATGGTATTAAATATGTTTATTTATTTTTTTAAAACTGACATGAAAGAAATTGTATGAAACAATATACATAATACAATATATAATATATAATATATATATATATATTATATATATAGTAAATAGAGTGATTCATTCCAAGACTCCCAGTGGATGCCTGAAATCACAGATAATACTGAAACCAATTGCTGCCAGTGAGAACATAGTTCTGTTTATGTTTTCCACCCACACATTTAATGCTGTTTTCATCTTAACTAAGCACTCATCATGCACTTTGGCAATACATGTTGCAGCTGAGACGTAACAGCAAAACTGGTATGGCTTTCTTTTTTTCCTTCTGCACAATTTCATGAGGAGAAGATTTATTCTTACTGTAGATCTTAGCAACCTCAACATATGATTTTTTTAAAATTGAGAACTTTTGCCTTTTTAATCAAAATTAGCACTTTACAGCTTCACTTTAGCATATCTGAACTGCCAGCATCACGACTCGTACTTGGGGGCCATTCATAAAGTAAAAATAAGAAATTTCTTGAACACAAGCACTGCAATACCAGGACAGTCAATCTGATAACTGAGAAAAAAAGTGAAAAATGGGCCATGATTGACTTCAGGTAACTGAAACCATGGACTACTGTATAAATGCAAAATGCATTGTAATTAATAAGGCTAATGCAACAAACTTTATAAATGTACACTTGTTTTCTCTTTTTTGCATTTCTAAATATGCCTAAAATCTAATAAAATAATAATTACATTATTACATTCTTTTGGTTTATAAATAAATTTCAACTTTTTCTTGCAGACCTCATGAATAACAGATACATACTAGTATTCAGTCTAAGATGGAATGTAACACTTATTGATATATTATCATAAAGATCAATATAAAAAATAGCCCTGAAACAGATTGTTTCATACCATAAAAAACATTATAATATATTATAAAGCAATAATTCAATTTACTTTAATTAAGGGTTTATTTTAAAAATACATTGAATAAATTGATCAATTGGAAAAAGCAATACAATAAATTATTTTGACATAGCCAAGGTATTAAGTAAGTTGACCAACGTGTAAAAATGTTCTTTCAACTCTATCACGCTTTTCACAGTTATTCATCATAATATGATTAATATAATTGGTATATCCCTGTTAAAGACTAAATGCAAATATACCCTACAATTGTGGATCAATGGAAAATGAGCAATTATGATCAGATTTAAATGATTACTCTTACCATTGTCACCTTTTGCTGATGGCTATTTTATTGAAAAAAACTTGGACAAAATTGCGTTTGTGGGCAACCCCCTTGGGTCCCCACCCACTGTGGGAATTTTTCTGTCCTCTCAATAATTCCTGCTTTTAAAATAAAAATTGTGTTGGTATCTATATAATTCTAATATTTTTCTTTAATAACAAGATTTTAAGAAGACACATTTCTTCATTTGTGAAACTTTCCTTTTCAGGAAATTCATACTACAATATTGTACATAGGTCAAATTGAAATTGTAATATGTCTACTAGGGTGGTGAAAAAATTTATTTAAAATGACATAAAAATCGAAAAATATAACTTCCAAATAATGAAACTAATTATGATTGCATCTATAAAGTACTTTATATTTAATTTCTATTAAACAGATGACAAAAATGCTGTTACTGTCCTGCATTCCTATGTCATCAAAATTCAGCTTTTAAGTAAAAGAACACAAATTGGCAACTAATGAAGTTTACTTTAAGAACTATCCCTTGGTAGTTCAGGTTATTTTAATAAGTATGAATATGCCTTTCTTCATTTGAAGGAGAAGCAATGCAGATAACTCCTTTCTTGAAAGTAGAATAGGGAGTTAATGAATAAAAATGTAAATGATTATGCTTAGGAAATAATTAATACATATTCTCAAAATTACAAGATCCTAAGCTTATCTTTTGTAATTCTATCAGGCTTTCTTTGCATATGCTGAATATCAACTCAAAACATCTTTCTTTGCTCATCTCATTATCATTTTGAACTGCTTTAGTTCACAATAAAATATTTTAGAATTTATCCTGTTTGGAATTGAATGCATTTCAGAATATTAAATAACTGTAAATTATAAATAAAAATAAGAGAAATACTCATTCTTTGTAAAATTTAGAACATATTTATAGAAAAATGAATATGCATATATGTGACCTTAAACCTTAAAAGAGGTTCAGGCTTTATGTGCCCTGGACATACATAAGAAAGGGGGGTGGGGGGCAATAATTTTTAGAAACACTGTATGTCTGAAGGATGACCTGAACCAAATGTTTCAAAACTGGCTTGATCTTTTTTCTGTAAATATTTAAGTGATATCTTCTTAATCTGATACTTCTTCCTTGCATTTTTATTCTAAGATAAATGTTTCTTAGGTTTTTTTTACTGTTTTTTTAAATCTATAGTAATAATTATACTGCACAGCAACCAATAAAACCTTAGTCATATACAACAATAATAAATGTAAAGGTATGGGCCCTCTGACCTAAGCTGTGCTTGGCTAATTTTAGCTGGGCTCCCTCACATGACTGCAGGTTTAGTTGGGACTACTGTTTTGCTCCATGGCATCTCTTATGGCCAGTAAGTAGCCAGAGCTTACTCTCAGTATGGAAACAAGAGTTCAAGAACAATAATAGAAGTGTGCAAAAACCATAGAGTGCTAGGCATGGGACTGCTGCACTGTCCTGCCTGCTGCTTCTATTGGCCAAACGAAGCAATAAGATTATTCATAATTCAAGGGGTCAAAAAATACACTTTAATTTTCAATAGGTGCTTCTGTAAAGCCTGTGGCTACAGGGAGGTTGCGCATAAATAAGCAAATTTCTTTAGTCATTTTCCTAAACTTCAGCTATGGAACTATGGTAAAATAGATATCTGAGTATATTTCCTAAGAAGAATTATAAATGATCTCATCTATGAATTTTTTTTTTTTTTTTTTGAGTTGGAGTCTCACTCCGTCGCCCAGACTGGAGTGCAGTGGCCGCTCCTGGCCACCACAGCCTCGACCTGCTGGGCTTCGGCGTTCCTTCCGCCTCAGCCTTCCAAGTAGCTGGAACTACAGGCTCGCGCTACCGCGCCGGACTAATTTTTTTTTTTTTTTTTTTTGATTTATTGTAGAGATGAGGTCTCACCAAGTTGTCCAGGCGGGTCTCGAACCCGCGGGCTCAGGCAATCCACTCACCTCAGCCTCCCAAAGGCGCGGGATAACAGGCTGAGCCACCAAGCCCTGCTATTTTTTTAATTATTAAATAAAATCCATCTTATCCCTTGTTTTTGTGTGTGTGTGTGTTTTCTAGATGTAAGACATGTAATACACACTGTAAAACTGAATTCAATCTCTGCTTTTGGACTTAAAATATGTAGCACAGGAAACAAAGAGTTAAAAAAAAAAAAAAAAAAGAACAGCAGCGCAATGTCCTAATGTGCTACGATGGAAAGCAAGAGAAAGAGAAGTGAAACAGACAACGCATTTATATTGGTCTTTTTTCCTCTTGTTTTGAGGATAGTGACCAAAAGCATCTTGTTCTAGAAAGACAATGAAAAGAGAGCAGTGATTATCTTTAGGAAGCTAAAGTTACTTTTTAGAAATAACATATTTAGAGAAGTGTTTATAGTAGCAAAAAGAAAGCAAGTGCATTTTAAAAGGGTGTGTATAAAATGGAAGAAACAAGCAGCAATGGGTGATCAGAGATAAAAACCAAAACAAAGCTCTACACCACTGAATTTGACTCCTTTATTTTTGTGTGCTGATCATTTCAACTATATAAAAATTAAAATGCCTGACTCTTCCAGTCAATCAGAATTAAATTTCTGAATAAAAGCACTTTGATCAATTTGTTCTATTTTATCTGCATAGATCAGTAAACACAGAATATTCCCCATGATATTTTGTATAAAAATTAAATCAGTATAATGTAATTTTTCCATCTTATAAATTTTTTCCAATATGAAAACAAATATATCAACTTCAATTTCACCTTACTTTTACGTCAAGTTCTTTCTGGCAACAGGAAACTATTATCCTACAACATAAACTAAACAACCAGCAATCTTTCTTTTTAATTTTTCACTGCAATGTCAGAAGATCATAAATAAAATAGTATATTTCTTGGAGTAGGTAAATTCTTTATAAATAAACAGGAGCAGGAAGCCAAATATAATGCAATTTCTAAAGGAAATGAGCTGCTTCTATAAATCATAAATTGATTTAATATTTTCTTTACTCATTTTGTAAACATTCTTTTGAGAAAAGCAATAATAGAAGAATCTTTATTTTGGGTTACTGTCTTTAGTATCTTTTATCACCATAGATTCCTTTCACCCAAAACTACTAGACTCAAAATTTTTTCAACTTTGTATGTCAGAAAAATTAATCTTTGTGAGTGATTACAGAGTAAGATTACATTCTGTATAACATTCAAGTTCATACATATTTCTTTTGGAAGAGCAAGCATTTTGAGGCTTTGAATTTTAATAAATAAGTTTAGTTTGCATACTTTACCAAGACTAAATATCTGTACTTTATGCAGAGCTTAATTAAAAATAGAGAACATTTATTAACCATTCTTTGATAATAGCTTAGTTATTTGAGAATACCCCAAAATGTAATATGGTGCTTAATCAAATTTAGATTTGCTAACAATTAAATATTTATTTTCAGAAAGGGTTGAACTTTTGCTTATTTTCTATTAAAAATCATTTCTCAAATTAAGGCTGTTATTAGATTAATTTCACTAAATTAAGGGATTTTAATTTGTGTTACTCAAATAACTTGTGTTTGTGTTTCTCAAATAATACTCATGATTAAAAGTTACATTACTCAAATTTGAAAACAAATAAACAAATATAAATATTTATAAAATAATATATTAAATATTAACTGAGAGGAAATCAATATTAATGAAAATATTTATTACACAAATAATAAAATTATTGTCATTTAAAATTCAATTATGTTGTGAAATTTTTAATAACTATAGTTCATAATTATATTTCTGTAACTGAAGAGAAGAGAGGGACAGAGATAATTACTATTATTACGTTAGAGATTTTCAAACAATTCAAATAATCAAAAAATCTTTAAATAAAAATTAACAGCACATATTATGAGTTTTCCATTCCTTACACCGTGCATTAAGAAGCTTAAAAGAATAATTAAATAAGCCGGGCTCGGTGGCTCAGCCTGTAATCCCGCGCCTTTGGGAGGCTGAGGTGAGTGGATTGCCTGAGCCCGCGGGTTCGAGACCCGCCTGGGCAAGCGAGACCTCATCTCTACAATAAATCAAAAAATTAGCCG
>CAUYQG010088020.1:0-17904 GCA_963574415.1 Tarsius wallacei | reverse complement strand
TGGGAGAGAAAAGATTATGTGCTTTATGCCTTAAGTTATTTTTCTCCATCTTCATAATTAACTGCATGCAAGGGGGTAAGGAACAAGAAACTAAAAACAAAAGCAACAAAATATAGGAATAAACTATAGGGATGTGGCAGGGGGAATTTTGTAAGTAATAATCTCTTAACAATTTCTTGGTGTAATATCTGTTTATTTCTGTTTAATCCTTTTAATTATCTCTCTTTTTTCTCTCTCTCCATCCTCTTAATCCATCCTTCTCTCTCCCTTATCATTGGAAGATACATTCCAAGATTTCCAGTTAGTGCCTGAAACTATGGATATACTAAACCATAGATATACTATTTTTTTTCTTATCACACACCTATATAACATTTAATTTATAAATTAAGCACAATCAGAGATTAACAACAACTGATAATGAAATAGAACTGTTATAGGCCAAGGCTCTGAAAACAGGGGTTTGTTATCAATCGTGTTTTAAAACAATTTAAAGCTTTGTTTTCCTTTAGATATTATAAAGTTCTGTTCCCTCCCAATGTTGCATTGTTTCCCCCTTCCTCTGGAGAACTGTAAACAATATATAAAGAACAGGTGGCTCAGCCTGTAATCCCGCGCTTGGGAGGCTGAGGTGAGTGGATTGCCCGAGCCCGCAGGTTCGAGACCCGCCTGGGCAACTTGGCGAGACCTCATCTCCACAATAAATAAAAAAATCAGCCGGGTGTGGTGGCGTGCCTGTAATTCTGGCAACTCGGAAGGCTGAGGCGGGAGGATCGCTGGAGCCCAGCAGGTCGAGGCTGTGGTGGCCGGGAGCGGCCACTGCACTCCAGTCTGGGCGACAGAGTGAGACTCCAACTCAAAAAAAAAAAAAAAAAAATTCCAGAATGTAATCTAAAATGCCAGCGTGACCAGGAGACTTTGAGTCATGTCACTGGTCGCAAACCAGAAAATGTTAATGAAAATCTCGAGTCATGATAAAACTACAAGCAAGGCGTCTTAATCTTAACTTGGGGTAGGTGAAGGGCTGTGAATTTTGGGTATAAAATCTGTAATAAGTTTGTGTTGCTTTGGATGGGTTTTGGGTAACAATGCTGATCTGTCTCCCTGTAACCAGGTTGCAGAAATTAAACACTCCCTTTTCTCCCGATCTTTGCTTCTCTTCTTTAATTGATAAGAAAGAAAGCAGCTGGAACAGTTTATCTGGGAACAGAACAATTATAACAAGATATTTAATAAAACTATGTAAATGTGGTCTCTCCATCAAAATATCTTTTTGTGCTGCACTCACCTCTTTTTGGACACTGGTTGACCACAGGAAATTGAGCAGAGAAAATGAAATATCAGATTGGGGAGACTGCTTTACAGTCTAAGAAATATTTTTAAATCCTTTTGTTGGCAATATGCAAAATATATAGTTAATTTTGACAATCTCTACTGTCAACATGTGTGCACACGAATGCACACGTGCACACACATATGCACTACGTGGGTATGACACATTCAAAGCATATCAACTTTTTGCCGTGCTTGATAGGTGAGACAAGCCTGAGTTAATCTTTTGGCCCAGACAGATATAACATTTCCATCAACAGTTGGAATCACCTTAAATACTCTTCCAGAAAGATGAACCAAACACTATGCTTTTACACACATCTACACGGGGTACCAAAACATGCATACACATTTTAAGAGATGTTATCTACATACTACTTTTCAAAGTTGAATTAAATTGCAGTAGCAATGTGTAGTATGATATTGTTCAACCATGCTTCTGCCATTTTCTTTCACTGTCTTGCCTGTCACATGGTGATGCTAGCATTCATTTGAAAAACGCCGTCTTTTGAGTGAACGTCATACATAAAATGCACATACATTTTTTGGCACCCCTGTATTGATTATAAACCTCATCTATATTTTAAAATGTCTTTAAAAGATAAAAAGGCAACTTAATGTCTAAACATCAGCAATCAGGACTGAAGTCAAAATACAAAAGAATTCAGTAAGATTGTAAAACTCCTTTAGAATGGAAAGGGAAGCTTTGGAAGAATAACTCTCATCGGTTATAGCTCATTAGGTAAAAATTAAGTGATGGCGAACTCCAGGCTAAGAGCCACAATGGATGGCTTAGATTAGAGTTAGATTAAGAAGTTTAAGAAGTAAGATGAGATTTGGGGAAAGTTTGCAAGTTCAAGACAGCTAGAGGTCCTCTCCCCCATGGAATGTATGTACTGTCCCTCTTTTAGTAGTTCTGAAATTATGCTTGCAGTGAAAGTTGGTTTTTTTAATACATCTTGAAGTCTAGAATATTAAGTCCTAGCCTCTCACCACCTAAAAGCCTGCCTGAAGAGAGGTCAGATCGTCAAGACATGCCAAAAATGGAAAAATGGATTGAAGAACTATTCTTTGAATTAGTTTGCATAAATATGCAATCAGTAAAAGTCTTGATGAAGTTCAGTTAAGAAAACTAAACTTGCTTGACCTGGTTGGATAATACATCAAAGTGATTGAAATGTGTGGTTATATATAGCAATCAGGTTGATTTTTTTTTAACAGAAAATTCATGGAATCAATATTGTTCTTGTAGTGGTGCTTAAATTCAAGCACTTCCTGGTGGTTCCACCTGGTTTATACATCTCCGTGAGAGTAAGCATAGTCAAACACTTTCAGTCTCAGAGAGTTGAACCACGGCATATTTTCTTTCCTTTGGGAATGTTTCTCTTAATGCTAAAGCAATTGGTTTCTGTAGCTGTGAGCCTAAATGGTTTTGTGTCAATACAACCGGACACATTTTTGGTATCTGTTGAATTAAGAGCTTTCTTGACAGCTGTGTATTAAATCAAACAAACAAAAAGTCTTAATCCAATTGAGTTAAGAATGAATATTTTAATTATAAAAATTCATCAATTTGGAGATGGAAATAGAGCAAAGGAGAACAGAGGGAGAGAGAGCAGGCGGGGAAGAGAGAGAATGAGAGAGGGAGAGAGAAGGATGGATTAAGAGGATGGAGAGAGAAAAAAAGAGATAATTAAAAGGATTAAACAGAAATAAACAGAAATAAACAGATTGAATGGATTAGACTGATTCAATTCCTCACACGTCAAAAAGAAAAAAAAAATGAAGTACAAGACTGATTACTCAAGAAAAGTTCTGTACTTCTATGGAATTAAGGGCTGTTAGAAGAATTCAAATCGCAAGTGAGGGAAATGTCATCGTTGTCTTGACACATTTACCACAGAGATGTATTAGCCTGCAGTGTGGAGTACATAAAATGCAAATGTATTATCAGGGAGATGAACATTTATTGTGCTATTTTTAAGGCATGTACTGTGACTTCTCTATTTTGGAAAAATGCATTTGGTTGCATGCAGTTAATTATGAAGATGGAGAAAAATAACTTAAGGCATAAAGCACATAATCTTTTCTCTCCCATTGGATTATTCTGTCTGAAAGTCAAGATCACTTACGTATAATCAGATAACATTGCAACCTTCAGTTTCCTGACCACCTCAATTTGGCCTTTGTGCCATCTTTGATAATATATTACAATAATATGAGACACTATTGCCATTCATATTTCACCACATAAATAAATTTAAGGGTCAATTAATTTACATATCTCGCATAGGTACTATATACCTAGAATATAAAAAAAAATAATGTAAACTATTCCTCCTCGGGTTTCTATGCACAGTGATTTTGCATAATTGCTTAGAATGTTTGCTAGATTGTAGATAGCCACGGGATGATGAACTAATTCAGTTCAAACCAGCAGAATTTTTGAGTACTATTTTTTTAAATCTTTAAGTTTTACTTTTTATTATTTGTCAAATAATGATTGTGTATATTGACGGGGTAAATGTGATGTTTTAACGCATGTGCATATTATAAAAATATTCAGTCAAACTAATTAACATAGCGATTACTTCACCAATTTTTTTTTCTACTGAGTATCTTAAAAATCTATTTTTGCCATTTTGAAATAATCATTTTACCATTATCAACTATGGCCACCATGCAGTGCTGTTATGACCAGATTGAGAGAAGGAGACACGCCAGCACACCAAGTCCAAATTAATATTAAGAGTCCTTCATTAACGCGTGGTCAAGAGTAGGCTCTCGCCATGAAGCTCTTGACACGGAATATAATTGGCAGAAAGCTTATATAGGTAAAATCTGCAGACTGGCTACATAGCAAGGGGGTAAGGAACAAGAAACTAAAAACAAAAGCAACAAAATATAGGAATAAACTATAGGGATGTGGCAGGGGGAATTTTGTAAGTAATAATCTCTTAACAATTTCTTGGTGTAATATCTGTTTTCAGTTAACAAAGCATACACTTGCATGGAACTTGTAGCTGGGGAGTATTCGAACAGCAAGAACAGTTAGCATGAACAGCTCAGGGGACCAAAACTGTGGGACTGTAGTCAGGGGAATGTTATAGTAATCACTTGTATACATTAAGGGGTCATTTTTAGGTTAGGCAGGCAGCTAAGATGGAGGATTTTAATAAAATGAGTTACTTATGTCAAGCAAGTTATTGTAATTATTTTGCAGAGTCCATTAGCTATTTCAGTGCGAAAAGCCACTGAAACTTATTTCTCCAGTCTAACTGAAACGTTGTGTGCTCTGACCAATATCTTTCCTATCTCCATCTTTCCTTCCTTCCCCAATATCTGGTAACTAACTACCTTTCTACTCTCTACTTCTACTAAATTAATGTTATTAGATTTTACAGATAAGTGTGTGATCATACAGTATTTGCCTTTCTGTGCTTGACTTGTGTCACTCAGTGCACAGTCCTCCAGTTCTGTCCACGTTGTCACAAGTAACAGAATTTTCTTCTCTTTTAAAGGCTGTATAGTATTCCATTTTCTTCATTCATTTTTCAGTTGATGCACATGTAGGTGGCTTCCATATCTTGGGCACTGTGAATAATGCTGAAGTGAACATGGTTGTGCAGATCTCCGTTTGACATACCGATTTCAATCTCTTTGGATATATGCCTAGAGGTGGAATTGCTGGATCACATGGTAATTTTATATTTAATTTTTTGAGGCATCACATTGTTATTTTCCAAATTGACTATGCTAATTTATAATCTCACCAATAGTGTACAAGAGTTCCCTTTCCTCTGCATTCTTGCCAATGCTTAGTATCTGTCTTTTTGATAACAGCTATTCTAACTTGTGTGAAATGATATCTCATTGTGGTTTTGATTTGTACTTCCCTGATGATTAGAGATGTTGAACATTTTTTTTTCGTGTATCCATTGGCCATTTGTGTCTCTTGAGAAAGTTCTGTTCAGAGCCTCTGTCCATTTTGTTAAACAGGCATTTGTATGTTAGCTCCTCATCAGATAAATAATTTGCAAGTATTTTCTCCCAGTCTGTGGGTTGTCTCTTCATTCTATTAATTGTTTTGTTAATTGTTTTTTTTTGTGTGCAGACACTTTTAAATTCAATTCCATTTCATCTGTCTATTTTTTTCTTTTGTTGCCTGAGCTTTTGGAGTTCTACTCAAAAAGTCATTGCCCAGACCAATGTTGGGGAGCATTTCCTCAGCATTTTCTTCTAGTCACTTCACAGTGTGGGTTTTACATTTGTATTTAAGGCTTTAAACCAGTCATTTTGGGGAACACACAGAAAGAAAACACAACAATTCCTTCTTTTAGGAAGCTTAGAATGTAACCTACAAAATGAATACATGAGAGGTAACACAGATACTTCCTGAGGAAGGAAAAAGTGATGTTTCCTCTTTTCTTCATAAATAGGCTAAATAAGACAAGTATACATAGAGAAGACACCACTTAGCTGGAAATAATCTTTAGGATTTTGACAAGCTAAAAGGAGGAATAAAAACATACCATATGTAAGAGTTAGAAACGTGTTAATGGGATAGAAAAATGAAGAGTAGGCTTGGAAAATGGTCATGTTTCTAGGTTAGTTGGAGTTTAGTTAGTGTAGAGAAAAAGGGAGAGAGAAATAGGTAGGCAACAAAGACGGGGGCCAAATCATGGCGTGTCTTTTTTTATTACTATTATTTTAGTTTCAAGGGAGCACGTGCTTGTTTGTTACTTGAGTACATTGCATGGTGGTGTGGGGGGGGTAGAGACTCCAGTGAACTCATCACCCAATTAGTGAACATTATACCCAATAAGTAATGTTTCAACCCTCACCCTGCTCCCACCCTACCCCACCCTCCTTCCCTGGAGTCCCCAGTGTCCATTATTTTCATCATTATGAGTACCCATCATTTAACTCCTATGAAAGATCTTGATTGCCATTTGTAAGACTTTATACTGCAGAGCTTAATGATGTCTGACATGTCACAATGATGACAAGCAGCCTTCTGAAGCCAGACAGTCAGCATTCCAATTCCAGCCTCCAACACTGAGGATCCTGGGTAGGCTTAAACAAGATGCTTCACAATTCTGTGCCTGTTTCTCCATCTATAAGGTTTGATATTATAATAGTACCAATATGGTGTTTGGAAAACCAATAGAGTAACATTGTTACACAACTTAGAACAGTGTCTGGCACAAAGTAAATGTTCTATGATATTAGTGACTGTTAGCCTTGGACCAGACAGTAATGTGCAAGATGACATTTGACAATGTAAAATGTGGGAAGTTTCACGGACATAGTTCGTATCGGATTACATTTTTGAGGGGTTCCTATTACTGTTAATGATCACTTGCTATTTGTCAACTTTGCCCGATCACTCAGGGTCACTAACATGGATTACTCCCACTGAGATCAATCACTGATATTAAGACTTAGGTCTGCATTTTCAAAGTTATAATTTCTGATTCTTTATAAGAAACACATATATCCTTTCAGACAATCGCTTCATGTAGGTTGTGGATAAAACCAGGAGCAAATACTGAGAAGTTAAAACAAACAAAACTTAACATGACATTTTTGACCATTTACAATAGGTGTAATTTTGTTTTTTTCCTTCCTAGACTTCAAAATTTTACTTTATTTGGAAAAGGATCTTCTCTTTCTCTAAACACATTTTATTAAAACATTGAATTTTCCTCAAATTACTGTTTCAGTCTTAGTTTTAGATATTTTTTGGTTCTCTTTTTACCAGGAAGCCATCTAACTCTAAAGGGACTGACTCTAATACTTTTTGTTTTAAGTACTCAGAACATTCTAATTTCTTCTTCTTAAGCTACGCTAATTTCTTCTTCTTATGCTATGCTAAAGAAGGAAGAAGCAAATGTTGAATTATATAAGAAGACTCTCAAAAATTATAGTATGCAATGTGTTTTAACTATAACCTAAAAACCAAGTTGAATCAAAGAAATAAAATGTCACTTGAAAAAAAGCGATATTTGAAGCAATAGGAATAGTTAAGAATATGGGAAAGGACACGCCAACTAAAGAGGTACTCAAAGATAATTATGAAGAGAATTTTAGAAAAGTCAAAAGCTATAGAGTCAAACTGAAAACAACACATTGATTGAGCGTTTATTATGCACCAGGTACTGTAATAAATGTTTTACAGCAATATTTATTTGGTATTCACAATAATGCTATGGGATATTTATCATTATTTCCCCAATTTTACAGATAAAGAAAATTAGATATAACAAATTATACACGCTTTTACGTAGTTAGAAAGTAATAGAGTGATGACTTGAACCAAGGAAACCTAATTTAGAAAAAAACCACTCTGAATTGTACCCCACATCTTTGAAATAAAAATAAAAAACATAACTCACTACAATATATGTCAAAAAAACCTCTTTACACTGAGGATATTAACAATCTATATCACCATAACCAGTACACCCACATCCTTCTACTTAACAAAGAAAAAATGAGAAGAAATCAGAGAACTTGCTCCGATCACTTATTTCTACCCCCAAACCTAAGGGAATGAAACAACAGCACTTACTTTGCTCATATATCTTCCATTTGAGCAAGACTCAGTGGGGTAGCTTGTCTTTGTTTCACTCATCCTCAACTGGACCAATTTGAAACCCAGAGGCTAGAATTGTTCATGGGTTTACCTCTCCCAAGTCTGATGGTTGATGACTACTGCTGACTGAAACCTTAGCTTGGGACTTTTACTGGAACTTTAGTGGTCTCTTCCTGTGCTCTGGGTTTTCTCACATCACAATGACTGGATCCAAGGTTGACATCTCAAGAAAAAGCCGGGTGGAAGCTGTATTTTTTACCTGTTATGAACTATCTTGGCAGTCAAGTGGTATCACTTGCTACATACCACTAGTTGAAATAGCCACAAGAGCGCACCTCCTTTCCAGGAAAGAGAAAATAGACTTCACCTATTGATGGGAGTGGCAAGGTTCTGGAAGAAACAAACTGGCCTGGAGCTATTGCTGTGGCAATATTTGGAAAGTATATAGACATGTTAAAGAGGAATGAAGTATAAGGAAGGGAGATGAATGGAGAGATTCCAATAGAAGAGGAAGTAATTACAAAGAGGAAGTGTTCAATATTAATGATGGCAATTGGTCATGATAACTGACAAACCAGTATTCTGAACACCATGGAAATCAGATTACAGTGACAAAAATGATTGGGTAGGGAGAATATGGTCAATGAAGATTTGCATGATCTGGCTCCCAGCAATTTTTTTTGGCCTTCCTTATATCCCATGGTTGGTCATGCTCCAGGCACAATGGTTTTCTACCAAGTTCTTCATTGGTATGCTTCCTTCTCCACAAGGTCTTTACACATAGTGTTTCTACTACTTGGGATACAGTTTCCACCTTTATTTTCCCGGTTTAACCCTATTCTTCTTGCTGAGTTCAGCTCAAACATCATTTCATCAAAGAATCGCCCCCTCCCGGATTACATCAATTTCACTTATGGTGCCTCATATTACTTTTTATTTTCAAATTAGTTATCTCCTTTTGGAAATATACATTAATTTATGCCTATCTCTTTCACCAGTCAAAAACACCTATTAAGTATAGAACATGTTTGTCTCAAGCAGAATGCACAAAACTTTAATTAGTCTCTTTGTTATTACAAATGTTTGTTAACAGACTTATTTTTTGAATGTGTCTGTGAATCAGGAAAGAAGAATGTTGTGTTTATAAGGAATATAGAGTCAAGTAAACACACTAAATTAATGACAAAACAACTTTTAAGAATCAATGTGAAATAATTTGTTCATATCATTTGTGTTAGGACGGGCTAACTTTTAGAACAAGTAGACAAAAATGTATATTTGCTCAAACAAAATAGAAGTATTGCTTAGTTACAATAAAAGGCAAGATCTAGGCAGCTAGGGTGAGGGGTCCATTCCATGCACTTATTCAGTTATTCAACCCATGCTGACAATCACATTACTGTTTTCACACATGGCTTCCATGGTCACTCTGGTGATTATCTCCATTTGATTCAGTCAGAAAAAGAAATGAGTACAAGAGTTGCATGGTTTGAGGTTTTCCTAGCTAGGTTTAAGAACACCACCTTTCTGTAATCATAGCACTTTGGGAGGCAAGGGGAGAGGATTGCCTGAGCTCGAGGGTTCGAGACCAGCCCAGGTAACACGGTGAGACCTCGTCTCTACAATAAAAATCAAAAAATTAGCCAGGCATGGTAGTGCACTCCTGTAATACTGGCTACTTGGAAGACTGAGGCAGAAGGCTCGCCAGAGTCCAGCAGGCCAACTCTGGGGTGGAGGTGAGCGTGCCACTGAGCTTCAGTCTGGGCGATGGGGTGAGACTCTGATTTAAAAAAAAAAAAAGGATACACCTTTATTTACCCTCCAGGTGAGTTAGAATTCTGTCAAATTACCAGATCAAAAGAGCCTGGGAAATGTAGACTACCGGTATGCTCAGGAAGAAGGGAAATCCAACCTTAGAGGAAAGACACTAGCCTCTGGGTAACCACAGTCATCTAACAATGCCCTGGTACATTATTGTTTACAAGTCCACCAGGATACCTTTCGAGAAAATATAAAAACGTTGATGCTACATAATTACTAAAGCAAATGTTATAGATTTTATAAGTGGTATGATAAAGCAAAATAGAAATATCTTTAAAGCTGAAATTTGGGGTTGGGTGGTAGGAAACCATTATCTTTTTGATTACTGCTGTTTTCCCAAAAAAGAAGTCTTCTCTGGCAGATTACCAAGCGAGGGCCAGAATGTCTTCTCTAAAAGTCTAATGTGACTTCTCACTGGTTTTCCAAAGTTCCATGTGCTGTTCAGCAGTTATACAAGAACAAAGAAAAATAATATGCAAAAGATGATTGAATGTTGTGGCTTCAAAAGTAGCTAAAGGCAAAAGAAGAACCCAAAATTGTTATACTTCTAAGATCATAATTACAGGCCTGATATTTGAGCGAGAAATTTTCAAGACTTACTGAAGAGATTTTTAAAAATTCATTCATAAAAAATGGAATAATAAAAAATATCTTGTACTTATTCTTTCATTTTAATATCATTTTATTTTATAGTATTAAGTGTTATACTTTATTAAAATATATACAACTTTCTATTATATTTAACCACTCTTGTATATCTTTATGTATCTATAGGGCATGGATATCTTAAGAAAGTCAGAAATTTCCTTCTAAAATCCTGGCAAAAGGGTCATACACTGTTTCTACCAGTTCCTTCTTCCATTTCTGTACGGGGACCAAATATTTTCATAAAGGAGGTTGAATACTTGTTAACACTGCTCTATCAAACTTAGTGCAGGAAGACTGCATTCCTCAGGATCCTGTGAGAAATGGTGACACATTCAAAAGGAGAATTGGATTATGAACAAAATTTAATTATGTACAAAAGTGTGGATAGGACTAAGGAAACTAACAAGAGACAAACAAACACCAGGAGGAAAAAGGAGACAGAATGGTTTCCATAATCTAGTGAGAGCTATGTTGAAAGGAACAGCCTTTACCTCTAAAGGAATGCGGCCTCTGTCCACACTCTGCCTCACAGGGTTGGGGAATAAACATAACTCCATCTTTCTTTACTTTCTGTCTTTGATTTTCTGCTAGGGAAGACACTTATTGGCCCACCCAAACTAAAATCCAGAGAGCTGGGTGGCCTGATAATGAAGTCCATAGGACTCAGCATACTGGGACAAGGCACATGGTGGAGAATTGTAGAAAATGTGCTTGAAAAGAATATTCAGGTCAAATGCAAGGACGTTTGTGCAAGAGACAGCAATGCATATGCTAAAACATATGCATTTACATACTCCTAAAATCTATATTTTGTTCAATGAGACATGTATGAATATTTGTTTTTTTAAACACAAATTTGAAAATTTCAAAGAGCCTGCATAAGATCTTCTTATCAAAAATAAACCAGAGTTTTGGCTGGGCACAGTGGCTCATGCCTATAATTTCAGCACTTTGGGAGGCTGAGGTGAGAGGATTGCCTGAGCCCATGGGTTCGAAACCAGCCTGGGCAACTTGGTGAGACCTCGTCTCTACAATAAATTAAAAAATTAGCTGGATGTGGTAGTGCTCGCCTGTGGTTCCAGCTACTTGGAAGGCTGAGGCAGAAGGATCACCAGAGTCCAGCAGGTTGAGGCTGTGGTGGCCGTGAGCGTGCCACTGCACTCCAGCTTGGGCGACAGAGTGAGACTTCAACTCAAAAAGTAAAATAAAGTAAAATAATAAAATAAGTAAAATAAAATAAATGTTTTGAAGTAGGGTTTTTTTTTGTTTAAACCATTGCCTGATCATGATGAAATAAATAGAGCAACACAAGCAATTCCAAAACAGACAGACACAGCTATGATGAAACATCAGTCTGCACTCCATGTTTACCTAAAGGCAGAGAAAAGATGGAAGAAGGAATGGGGGTCTAGAGGAGGTATGATGTCTAAGCTCGGCAGAAGGCATTGGCAGAATAATGGTGAAGGTACGCAGATCAAAGACCAGGGTTCAGAATTTCTAACCCTGCAGCATTGACACTTGAGGCTTAATTGGCATCAGTCTGGCTGGGGATGGCCATAACTCAGGATTATATACGCTCTAAGGTCCAGAGGAGAAGATTGGTGATAGATCAAGTAAAGAAGACGAGCGATCTTGGCAGACAGGCAGAGCTCAGAGGAATCTGGAAATAGATAGGGATAAAGTCTGTAAAATTGTTGATTGACCATTAGAGAAGTCCATCATTGTAGCTTGATTAATATCCTGCAGATGGTAGGTGGATGAATAGAAATTCAATTCTAGATCTTTTTGTCTCAAATCAAAACCGTTTCTGTCGTAACATATGGCCTACGGCAAAAAAGAAATTAAGATATCAATTAAAATGGATCATTCTTTAACAAGTCTGAAAGTTTTTCCTAGCAACAGAGTCTGTCTTAACCGAAGCAACAATGTAGCGGTGATGTGCTGTTATAGAGCTAACAATACATTTGCAGCATATCACAACACATCTGTTTGAAAGTAAAACACTTTGATAATAGACATTTGGTCTTTGAGATATCTTCCTAAGATTAAATTTGTGAGCCAGATGTTTTTATATTTGAGGCAATTTTATACATTCTAGAGAGCTGTTTTATAATCACATCTGTACCAGTTGTTCTTATTTTTATTTTTTTAGAGTCACAGGTTAAGAATTATTTACAGACCATGCTCCTCAAATGTTTTAATATTATCAGGGATTGTGTAGGACCCATTGATTGCTAGGCCCTACATAAATATCATAGTGGGATAGAAACACATTTAAATTTCAAAACAAAGTACTGTGTTTAAAATCTTAGCTCTACTGTAGAATTAAATGACATCGTATAATTCTCAGTTTATTTGAGACTTACTTTCCCATTCTAAAAAAAGTAGGGATATTGTTATCTTTTCACTTGATTGTTTCCCAATTCATAAAGCCCAGGAAAATATTTTGAAATGTGAACAATGAAAGGGGAAGTAAGATTTGTCTAAATGTGTCATTTGCTTACCATGCCTCCCAGAACATAATGATATTTAGACCCTTTATTTGATACAGCATACCGTAGAATTTTGTACTACAGGCTCAGTGGCATCACTAAAAAACTTTGACGCTTTGAAAAAATTTTATGAATATAATTTATGTAAACTAAAGTCTAATGCCCATATGCCTGGAGACTTTATTAACCTTTGTTCTTTCCTGACATATGAGACGATATGGCTCTAACTGATTACAGAATAAAATATGAGAGAGCACAGTAACTCCCAGGAAGATACTTCCTTGAACCTGTTGATTGCTATCACGAGGATGCTATCACAAGACCTTAGAGAATCTGACTCTATCTCTACCAAAATTTTCCTATAGCAAACATGCATTAGGTTGTCATCTAGTTCAACTACACACTCCTACTTTCTTTTACTTACAGCAAATAGTACAGAAATTATATGTTACATTTACATTTAATATACAGAAAAAATATAAAACCTGAATACTGATAATGCCTTTAATATCCAATGCTACTTGAGAGTTGGTGTTTATATTGTTCTTCCAACACTCTGCTGAGCTATAGTCTGTAGAAAGTTTCACCCTCAGTTGTGGCTCTGCTCTTACCACTTGAAGGCTAAAGTATGCTTTGTATCCTGACATATTGATTATTTCAGTGCAATACTTACATGTCTCTCCAAAATGATTCTAGCTTCAGTAAGTCAGAAAAAAAGTAATTTTCTTTGTGAACAAATTATAGCTATAGCAGAGTTTGTTTATGTATCATATCCTTGTTGTGGCATTTTCCATTTTTTTCTATGGAAAGGCATTTCCTTTTTTTCCAATCAAAAGTGTATTGAAGTCAAGGTGTAAACACATGGTCTATTGTTTTTTTTTTTTTTTGGTTGTTGCTGTTGTTGCTGTTATGGATTCCATATGTCCTCTTGTGATTATTATTCTGATTTTCTACTTGGTTTTATTTTTCTTAAGAAACAAGCTGATTCTTGCCAAAAATCCAAATCAGGTCAATGAAATATACAATGTACATTTTCTTCTATATGTTTACAGTCATGGAGTTTATTTGCCCACTAAATTGGATATGTTTGCATGAATCATTTTTAGACAAATTAGCAATTTATAATTGTTGAATCTGAGTTGAATTATTTTTAAATGCATTGATTCTGTGTCTCAAAAGTTTTAATTTTGCCAGTGTAGAATTGTGGCCTAAGGATGTTAAATAACTTGTTCTAGATCAAGCATTAAGTCAACAGAGAAGCCAGGATGGAGAATGTGTCTTCTACCTGTCATTCAAGTACTGTGGTCCAGTTCTGCACTGTAATTCAGTTATTCGACACTTTATGTGAATATGTAGATGTGTCATAGTAGATGACCAAGGTGACCGAATGACTATTCATGTACAGTAACAGAGCCCTACAACATCAGTGGAATCCTGTGGGACAGAGATTGTTTCTAAAATTGTGGTAAGTGTGTAGACTCTGGAACCAGACGGCCTGCATTCAAATCCAATTGTGCCTTCAATAGTTGTGCAAGGCTTGAACAAAGTTATTCTTCAATCTTCCTGCGACTTCGTATTCTCAGATATTAAATGAAATAACAACAGTTCTTGAATCAAAAGTGTTTGTAAAGACTAGATTAGTTCACACTGGAAAATAATAGGAAGCTCTGCCAAATAAGTGTGTAGCAAAGTAAATACTAGCTGCTATTATTGTTATTGCCAACTGACTTCACACATACTACCACAAAGTTTAATTTTTAATCAAATGTTCTGGATATAAAATAAAATGTATAATAAGGTCTTTCTCAAAATTTTCTGTGAGGTAAAAAAAATAGCTACGTGGTTTAATTGGGAAGAATAAATAACCTTAGTAGTATTTTATATTTATTTATGTATGTTTCCTCTTTTAATTTTTATTTTAAAATTGTGGGGTACAATTCAGGGTCAGGTATTCAAATATTCATTGTGCAGGTACCCTTGTTGATGAGGTGTGACCCCCTTCCCCAGGCAGATATCGACTACTGTCAATCCCACCTCCCCCGCCAGTTTCCTGCTACTGTCAATCCTTTTCTTATAGTATTATATTTATTAACTAACAATGTACTAACGGTTGTTATTTGAACATGATATACAATCTTTTACTTATCATTATATTTCTTTTACCATTTTATGGTTCTTGTCTAAAACTTGCAGATAAAAGTAATACATAGAGTTGTTTAATTAGATTTAACTGAAATGAGGGTTGAATGTCAGAAATAAAGAAAATCAGAAAATAGAGCTTTAAACAGCTTATTCAACTTATAAAATTAAGAAATCACATAAAAATGCACCTTCTAAATTGTGCAACAGGCAATCTTACCTTCTCTAAGAAGACATGAAATGCCTTTCCAAAGAGAAAGTACATTTGTTTTTACTGTTGGAATGCTAAGCTTATGAGTCAAATGGAATCACCCAGCAAAAATAAATAGTGGCATAAAGATGATTAAAAACAACATCACGCTTGTGTACCTTTTCCTTGGAGCAGTGCAAACCCTTTCACAGATTGTCTTTTCAATTTTCTTAACATGCCTGTGAAAGACAAAAGCAGATATAAAATGAGTCCCAAATTTTGCTTGTGAAAAATAGTTGACATGAAGAGATTATTACATTATTTTAGGCTACATTTCAAATCTATGTCAAAACTTTAAAAAAGCCTCAGTTTTCTTACTAAGTCGGACACCAGGAAAGCAGTGTTTTTTCCTTTTCTGCTAATACTGAAACTCTGCCTTGTTGGAAGAGAGGTTAGAAGGCATTCCACAGCAGAGTAATATCATGTTTGATCACATTCACATTCAATTCCCCTTGAAAACCACCCTAAAGCAAAGCTAAGGTACTGTTCATTTCTTTAGAAGGCACAGAGCATCACGTAAATTTCCCAAAATGACTTACAGTAAATGATTCATTTGACTGAATGGCTTCATGGAGTATGTTCATTTTCTTTTAAATCCCCTGTAGCCTGAAAAAGAACAAGGAATTCTGTTTATGGAAGGTAACGCAGTAAAAGAATATTTAGGTTGAAAGGAACTTTGAAGACCTACTTATCCAACTCTCTGACTTTATAGATAAGGATCAGCCAAGTAATATTACTTGTCCAAGGTTACACCCTGGCCATTTTCTTTCCAGAGCCCTTCCAATTGTCCCCACAGAGCATGACGCCTTCCCCAGCCTTTTTAGCGGAGTAAAGGAGAGTGTGCTTTACCATACAGCTGATATTCTCTATTATTCTTCCCCCCCATCCTTTAACTTATTTCTCCCATCTTTTCCAGTGGCTTTTATGTCCACTCAAGCAATAACCTAGCATATATTTGGAAAGTCACTAAAGAATCAGAAATTCTTAGAACTACATTTTGATTACATCTGTCCTGGGATCCTGTCTGATCCTCTTCCCGCAAGTCTGTGAGAGAATAATCATGTGTTGCTCAGGTTTTTAAAAAATTGTTTTATTTTGTTTTGTTTTAATTCAGTAAGAAAAGTGCCATCATCCTTTCTTCAAGTATCAAACATTCCCAGCTTTTGACGTCTTCCTTGCCAAAACCCATCAAGCTGAATATTGGCAGATTCCTTCATCCCTAAATTACAGGAAAGCATAAAGCGTTGCATGAAAATGCTCCTTGTGAATCAAGAGACAGTAAAGTAAGGCAAGTAAATCCAAATACTATTTTTGTGTGATTTCTATTTTCTTGTATTATTCTGAGACTATCTTGCACTTCTTTTCATAGCATTTAGTCAGAGGGATGCCAGGTATCATGTGTTATCCACATGGAATATACTTTTCTTCCTAACACTGAGACTTTTTTGTTTTGTATTACAAGTGAGAGAATGGATACATCCTTAACTCTGCTGGATATGTACCTGCTCAGTCGTCTGTACCTGAGAAGCCATGAGAGAGCACATGCAAGACATGTGCATCTCGTGATGCAGAGTTTCTTTATATGTTTACCTTCTAGCTGGAAGTATCCTGTCTATTTAGCACAGATAGTGTCAGAAGAGTCAATTCTTTATTACTGTTGAATATGAATTGCCTGGCCTATATTTTCCCATGAAAGCTTTAACAAAATAGATTTCAAGCTTTCAGAGGCGAACTTGAATTTACTCAGCTTCTCCCAGTGATGCCCAATGACCGATGACTTCTCATGGCTTCATTAACTAGCAAATTCATTAGCTTTTTTTTTTGTTGTTGGAGTCTCACTCTATCACCCAGGCTGGAGTGCAGTGGCACATTCACAGCCCCCTGCAGCCTTGATCTGGTGGGCTTAGGGGATCCTTCCACGTCAGCCTTCCAAGTAGCTGGAACTACAGGCGTGCATAATATACCCGGCCTATTTTTTGATTTATTGTAGAGACGAGGTCTCACCTGGTTGCCCGGACTGGTCTTGAACGTCCAGGCTCAGGCAATCCTTTTGCCTCAGTCTCCCAAAATGCTGGGATTACAGGCTGAGCCACAACACCTAGCTTATTACTATTATTAAGAAAAAATGATCTTCTTAGAATAATATTGCTTGTTGTTTCCTTATGGCCATTGTCTGACCCCAGGTTTGATGTCTGTACTGTGTAGCTTATTTTTTTCTGATACATACATGACTTTGAAAAATTACCTTACTTTTTATCCCATCTAGACAATAATTAAATCTTTCAATGTAGAAATGATTTTGGTAATTGTGCCCTTCTATTCCTGTGTTAGACTCTAGAATGAACCCTATGGATGGATCTTATATCAAGGTTAAGTGGCTTTTCTATAAAGACAAAGCTTTATTGTATAGTAAAGATTTGATTAAGAAAAAGAAAAACTATGTCTACTATGCTAAAAGTTATGTTTATGCTGTATTGCAGTCTGTTAAGTGTACCATAGCATTATGTCCAAAAAACAAGTGCATATCTTAATTTAAAATATTTTACAAGCCAGGCTTGGTGGCTCAGTCTGTAATCCCTCGTTTGAGGAGGCTGAGGTGAGTGGATTGCCTGAGCCTGCAGGTT
>CAUYQG010088019.1:0-80376 GCA_963574415.1 Tarsius wallacei | reverse complement strand
TCCAAGAGAATCTGTCAAAAACCTGCTTGCACTGTTAAAGGACTTTGGCAGAGTCTCAAGGTACACAATAAATGTGCAAAAGACAGTTGCTTTCCTATACACCAACAACAAGCAGGCAGAGACCCAAATAAAAAGTGCAATTCCATTCACAATAACCACCAAAAAAATGAAATACCTCAGCGTCTTCCTAACCAGAGAAATGAAAGAACTTTACAAAGAGAATTGCAAAACTCTGCTCGAAAAAATCCAAGAAGACACAAACAAATGGAAAAATATCCCATGCTCATGGATAGGAAGAATCAACATTGTTAAGATGTCCATCCTACCAAAGGCAATCTACAGATTCAATGCAATACCCATTAAGTTACCAACATCATTCTTCTCAGGCCTGGAAATGACAATACAGAAATTTATATGGAAACATAAACAACCACGAATAGCCAAAATAATCCTTAGCAAAAGAAACAATGCAGGAGGTATCACACTTTCAGACTTCAAACTTTACTATAAGGCTACAGTAATCAAAACAGCCTGGTATTGGTACAAGAACAGGCACATAGAACAATGGAACAGGATAGAGATTCTGGAAGCAAAGCCTCAATTCCTCAACCAACTCATCTTTGACAAAACTTCCAACAGCAACCACTGAGGAGAGGAGAACCTATTCAGTAAATGGAGCTGAGAAAACTGGCTGATCACATGCAGAAGATTGAAACAGGACCCCTACCTATCACCATACACAAAAATTAACTCTAAATGGATCAAAGACCTAAACGTAAAACCTCAAACTATAAGAATCTTAGACAGCGCAGGAGACACCCTTATGGCAATTGGAACTGGGAACCAATTCCTATTCAGAACCCTAAAAGTGAATACCTTAAGAAATCAGATAGACAAGTGGGACCTCATCAAATTAATGAGCTTCTTCAAAGCAAAAGAAACCATCAAGAGAGCAGGGAAACAGCCCACAGAATGGGAAAAAATATTTGCCAACTATATATCTGACAAAGGCCTAACATCTAGGATCTACAGGGAACTCAAATGCTCTGAAAGGAAAAAAACAAGCAGCCCCTTTAAAAAGTGGGCAAAAGACATGAATAGACCCTCCTCAAAAGAAGATATACGGGCAGCCAACAGACACATGAAAAAGTGCTCAGCCTCACTCATCATCAGAGAAATGCAAATCAAAACCACGTTGAGATACAACCTAACCCCTGTAAGAATGGCCATCATTAATAAAACAAACAATAACAGATGCTGGCGAGGATGTGGAGAAAAAGTTGCGCTTCGGCACTGCTGGTGGGAATGCAGACTAGTACAACCTCTTTGGAAGACAGTGTGGTAATTTCTGAAAGAACTAGAAATCGACCTTCCATATGACCCAGCAATTCCCCTATTGGGAATATACCCGGAGGAACTAAAATTAGTCTACAAAAAAGATACCTGCACACGTATGTTTGTTGCAGTTCTATTCACAATAGCAAAATCATAGAACCAACTGTGTTGCCCACCGAAGCTGAACTGGATTTAAAAAGTGGCGCATATACACAATGGAACATTATGCAGCCATAAAGGACAAATATATGGACTTTGCAGCAAATTGGATGGATTTGGAGTCAATCATACTCAGTGATTTATCATAGAAACAAAGAACTAAGTTCCATATGTTCTCAATCATAAGGTGAACTTGAACAATTATAGTGCTATAAGAGAGCGATTGGCAGTAGTGGAAAACTGTCAGGGGAGGGGAGGTGGGACTGGCAGTTGAGGGAAACTGCTAGGGGATGGAGGGGCATACCTCATCAACAAGGGTACCTGCATGATTAATGTTTGTATGCCTAACCCTGAATTGTACCCCACATCCTTATAATAAATAAATTAATTTTTTTAAAAAAGAGTTCCCACATCCATTTTCCATTAAAAGATTTGTTATTTTTTAAAGGTAAAACAGTTAGACTTTTATTTGGGGCATAACTTAGTCCTGCAATGCTCAAAATCTGTTATGCGTAAGAGTTGTGCACCGCGGTGTATATACCAAACCATGTATACTGTTTCTTGTGTGTAATATAAAGATTTGTCCGTTACTTTTGTCTATTTTCTGCAGTAAGGTGTTCTTATAGAGGGATAATAAGTTCCTTGGCCTAGATCCTGAGTCTCTAAAAATGAATGCAACCTAGATTAGTCAAGGTTATCTGTTGTTATCTGTTTGTTTTAGAAATCAAGTCACACATTAAGCTGGTCATGGAGAAAACACTCTAGCACAATATCCACAATGCATGATGACCAAACCATACTTCTCCCCTTCAAGATTATGTTATTATTGTGGCTGTTTAATTCTTTTTTTGTTTATGTTATTAGTGTTGTTTATTTAATTTTCATTTTAAAGATGGGTACAATTCAGGATTAAATATATATATGGTCATTGTACAGGTAAAGTTTGGGCCTCACTTTGGTCCCCACTTCACCTGGTTTGAGATCAGTTATCCTTATTGACAAAGTGTGCCCCCCGCCTCCCCTGGCAGTTTTCCACTACTGCCAATTCCTTTCTTATAGTTTTTATTTCTGTTTCAAAGGTAAACCATCATACTTAATTCTGTTCAAATTTCATCACCTTAATTTTAACACCTCAATCAAACCACTGAGGTTGTCTTGGATCCTGGTTTTAACACCCACCATGTTGCCAGTTCTTCCTAAAGTCAAGAATTGTAGGCTTGGAGAGTAATTGACATTCTTCTATCCACTGAGGTTTGAGTTGGCACCATAGGGCTCCATCATTTAGCTATCCACCCTCTGCCTGTGAACTTCCAGTGACAAGGAGTGGGAATGGGGAATCCATATCTCCCACTGTGTTATTGAATAACTCTTGCTGATGAAAAAAGTTGGGTGAATAAAAGGAGCAAACGCATGCTCGCCAACTATTAGCATATATAATCTTACTCTCCAAACACCCAAGGGTAGTAAGAATTCTTCCTTAACTTTACAGATGAGAAAACTGAGGATTAAAGAATATTAATATACATGTTTCCCCAGCTGGTAAGAAGCGGTGTTAAAATGTATTGCCATTCTGACTTTTAAATCTAGTGATAGTTCTTTGATGCCACAGGTGCTTCATTATAGCTTAAGGTCTTTTCTAATGTTGAACTACATTTTTTTCTTATATGCTATGTTCATTCTGCCCTCTAGAATACCTAACCCTTAACTGTACCCCACAATTTTAAAATAAAGAAAATGTTTAAAAAAATAAAATAAAATAAAATTCATAAAGGCTAAAAAAATTAACTAGAATTAAAAAATACTCTAGATATAAGCATAAACTGAACAACATTGATGTAGTTCAATAAATATGTCCAAAGTTTCATGCTAAAAAAAAACAACAACAAAAAAAACCCCACAGAATAAATTGACTTTCTCTCTTCCTGCCTTTAGCTGTTGGAGGGCATTAGTCACAGCCAGGATAATGTAGCAGCTGACAAACTCATGAAGAGGAAGAAGTGGACCTGTGGAGGCAGCACAATGGGGGTCTGTGGACATACATTCTGGCACAAGATAAAGCTGGGTTTGAATCCCAGCTCTTGTACTCACTGACTTTGTAACCATGGTTAAGTTCTATCAGTTCTGTGGCCCTTATTTTTCTGGGGTGTAAAACAATCAGTATAAATAAAAAATGTGAAATGCTATTGCCATTAGGATAACCAAAGTAATGCTGATGAGAGCTTGGCTTTGTGGAGAGAAGTGCTGTCTAATTGTAACCATCATATTGTTCCCAAGCATTGCTTCCCCCTGGTAAATAACATGTTTAGGGACCCCTTCAACAGCATGGCAAGTTTCCTCTTTTTTGCTCATACTACTCCGATCAGGCCCCCATTTGTCTGTGTCCCACAAGGCAATACTCATTTCTGAACATGTAACTTTCTTGTTTCTTTGCAAGCTTTCAATAACAATAGCTCTCACTTTTATGTCTTTTAAGTTGAACGGATCGTTTAAGCTTATCACATGTATTACCTCACTTTATCCTCATAATATTCCTGTGAGGGGACTGCTGTCATTATTACCCCTGTTTTACAGATGGTGAAACCAAATCTCAGAAGGGTTTTGTGATTTGCACAAGTCATATAGGTAGGTAATAATTGAGCTGGAGTTTGAACCCAGGCAGGATGTTTCCTGCAGTGATGACCTTAGCCTACATGCTGTACTCTGTCAAAAACACAAGAGCAGGAGACTCATTTCTGACTCCCATGACTCTCATTCCAAATGCTGCTCATTATTTCCTCTTATGTTTGTTATCTTTCCCCCAGTCCCCAGCACTCCGTGTTTCTTATGACTTGTCCTGTCTTCCTTGAGAATGCTTAATAATCAATCCCTACAAATTGCCTTCTTTGGAACTGTTTCTCCATCTATAAAATAGAAATAGAGACACATAATCAACAAGACTGTTTTGAAAACTAAATGTAGTGATTCAGCCAAAGTGCCCAGGTCAGTATCTGGCACATCTGAATAGTTCTCTTCCCTCATTGCCAAGGAGTATTTCCATTATAAAAAATGATTGGGCAGAATGATCGTTATACTGTAAACTGTATAAAGGAAATGGATATTGTGTGGTGGCAGTCCAGAAGGCCAGGTAGGGCTTTCCAGACTGAGAGAAATTTTAGCCAGGTGGTAAAGATGAATAGGAGTTATTCAGACAGCCAGGAGAAGAACAAGGTCTTCTTGGCACAGTCAACTGGGAATAGTAATAGAAAAAGTGTGAAGAATACAAACATTGGCTTGTTTATCTATCTTGTTGGTCTGCTACTCCTAGAAAATCATACCTCCTATTGCTTCCTTTTTCCTGCTAATTTTTGTGTAATATTTTTGCAACATAATGGAAATAATGAAAATGAAAACAAAGGCATTTGCAAAACACCATCATAATGCATTGAGTGATTTCCTTTTTCTTTATTGCTTTCTAATCATTATTAGTGAGATTTTATCTAACTGTATCTTTTTATTAACCATTTACTATTATTAAAATCCAATTGGTTTTTATTTTTACTAATACTCATTTTGCTTCAATGGTTTACTTTGGTTTATTGTATTTTAAATTTTTAAATCTTAGAAACTTCCAAAAATAACTATCTTGAGAGCTACATTATAAAGTTGCCTAGTACACAGACTTTGAATAAAATACCAGGATTCAAATAGCAGTACTGCAAGTATTATCATTGTCACTCTGTGAAATTTATTTGAACTCTGCCCCGATTTTGCTTTTTGTTTTTTTTTTTCCTGCTAAATGGAGATTAACAGTAACTACTTCATATTTATTGTCATGAAAATTAAATAAATTGCACATAAGGCAGTGAGCCTACTGTCAAACTACTAACGGTGACCATCATTATTAATGTATCATGTCTGTCGAATTTTATAAAAATGTAAATATATATGTAAATATATCATTTATTCTTAGTCAGGATAGTTTTCTTAGCTGTGAACAAAAATGTTAGTTTCTTCCAGGCTTATTTTGTTTATCTTTTAATAAGAATCTTACAGAATCACAGTGTTATTGTGTAAAATTCACTCATTTGTTCCTTTAATTCGCCGAATGCCCACTTTGTACTGAACACTGTCCTAGGCCCTAAGAAGCTATGGTCTGGAGGGAGAACAGACAAATTAGCATAGAATATGAATGCAATATGATAATAACTACCAGTAAGGGCTATACAATGCTCTGTAGAACTGGGAACTCAAACACCTCACTGTGGTCCACTGGAACTTAACTAGTCTGACCCCAGCTCATTTGTCCAGCCTCTTCCACTTTCTGTTTTGTCTCAGACTCTGTGTACATGCTCCTTTTGCTGCCAAGAACCCCTCCCTCCTTCACTCTTTACATGTTGCCTTCTTTCTCGTCCTTCATTTCCACTTAAATGTCACTTCCTCAGAGAGCCCCTAGCATTCTCATTATTTTCTTTTCAGGACATGTCAAGTGTATATCCTTTTCAAGCTATAAGCTTCATACAAACAGAGACCATGCCTTGTTGTGATCAGTACTGTTCACACAATACCTCCAGTGTTTGGATTACCCTAAACTATGTGTTCAATAAATAAAAATACAGGAAAGTGATTGATATTTGAGTTGAATTTCAACAGATAAGTAAGAGTTCATCAGGGAGACAAGGAGAAATTGTTTTTAAGTGCCACAATTTGCATGCAAGCACACATTTGGGAGACATTTGGATTGGGGTTCATATCCCAGTCTTGCTACTCACCAGCTATATGTACTTGGTAAATCATCTGTATCATGGTCCACATCATCTTTATTTGTGAAATAGAGATAATAGCACCTAATTGTGGGGTTGTTGAGAAGAGTGGACCTAAGACTTGCAAAGCATGTGGATAAACTGAAATAAATAAAATTGTATGATATTCAGATGTGATCAGGAACATTGTGAATTGAGTGCACTAAAAATATTTCAGCACAGTTGCTCTTCACGTCTCAGTCTGAGAGTGAGAGACGACGGTCTGGCCTGAAGCACTGGGCTACTGTGAGGAAAATTGAATTGTTGCAAAGTCTTTGGAAGAACAAAGTGCCTACAGCAAGTTTTGAAGGTCAAAGATTTATCGTTTCTCTTTCATAGTATTCCGAAGATGTAAAAATAATGGTTACTCCCCATTTCAGGCACTAGTCTTCAGGCTGTACATATAGTAGCTCATTTAATTCAAACAATTCTATGAACTTTTCTTTCCCTGGCTCACAGATGAGGAAACGGAGACACGGAAATGCTAAGAAACTTGCTCAAGATTACAGAGCTAGTGAGTGACAGAGCTGACTCTTCATGTAGCATCACAGTTCGTGCTCTCAACCAGCACTCTGTCCTGCCTGAGTGTAGCGAAAAGCCCCCTGGAATGGAAATATGACGTATGTGGGTCCAAAGTCCTACTTCACTGCTTACTAGCTGTGTGGCCTTGGGCAAGGTTTTTAATCTTTCTGAGCCTCTGCTTCCTCATTTAAAAAGATGGGAAGTAATGATATCTACTTTGAAAGGGGTTGTGACATTTAAACAAGCCAGAATATGTAAGGTGCCAGGCTTAGAGCTGACATTCAGTGGAAGGTGGCTAATGTGACTACTCACAGCAGTACTAAAATCCACTCGTTGGTCTTGACATGGTTGAGATTTTACAAGCCTTGATGGCTTTTAATTGAGAAATATGCATCCGTGACAGGTAATCAATACGCTCATTTGGCAGCCAGGTTCCAGATGAAATAAAGCTAAACGATGATGCAATTAGAATATACAAACAAATCCCCTGCAGAAGCCAAATAGACTTGACTGCCTTCTCCATCCTAATCATGTTGCCGTGTTTAAAATGCATCTGGAAGTCATTTTTCTCAGTGAATCCGGGCCCAACTAAATAAACAGGGCTTCTTTTCCTCACTTGCTGTTTGCTTTCTCCTTGGAGCTCAGTTTCCCTCCACCCAAGGGTAGGACAGCACGTAGACCTGACTCCCTGAGTGTGAAGGACGCTGCATACCTCACTGACAAACACTGTCCCTTGAAATTCACTTTGTCATTTATTTTCTCATTGTCAGACAGAATGACAATAGCTGGTGATTTTAATGGGGAAACAGTTCAGGAAGCAGATTCTCTACAGTCCCTGGAAATCTTTCTTTAAAAAATCCTTCTCTTTTCCTTTATTGGAGTCTGTGAACAACTGAATTCAAGGCTGTCTGGTCATTCACCCTCACACACACTAACCTCCAACTTTCGCTTCAAGTATTCACAACTGCAGCTTATTAACTAAAAATGCATCATAACTACCCTATACCAGTAAGCATAATAAACAGTAACCTCTGCAAGTTTCAGTTGCTCTTAGTTCAAATCCTAGTTCAAAACCTTTTATTTGTTAGTTCTATGACTTGGGTAAGTAATATTAGTCCTAGTGCTTCAGTTTCCTTATCTATCAAAAGAGAGAGATTACAGTACCTGGCATTCGGTTTGGTAGGAAGACTAGGTAACATTATATCTGTAAAGCTCTGATGTTACTGGTTGGCACATAATAAGTTCACAAAACAGGATTATTATTTTCACCTTAAGTTTTATGTCAAATACCAAAAGTGAGAGTAATTCAGATCAATTAATTTTCTGTATGATACTTTCTGATAGACTTGGATACTGCAAAGGATATGGGTTTTAGAGACAGAGAAACTTGGATTCAAATTTTGGCTCTGTCACTTCTGAGTGGACTTTGGGTAAATTATCCAATGTCTTTGAACTTCAGTTTTCTCACTTGTAAGCCCTTTTAAAAAATGTATGTAAACATAAACATCTCCTCACTGACATGTTAAATGTTAGCCTTAGCTAAAGCAAGCAAAATAGCTGTTGGAGTCCATAATCATCATGTTTCCATGAAGATCTCAACACTAGTATAATCTCAAATTGCTTTCAAAGTAGCCAGTCATAGTACCAAAAAACTGGAAAGAGCCTTTTGGCATCATCTTGTCTAATGCATTCTTCTTACAAAGGAAAAAAAAAAAACCTGAAGCATCAAAAGCATGAAGTGACTCATTTGAGATGACACAACTAGATAAAGGCTGAGCCTAAGAGGAGAACCCAGCTATCCTGCAGTGACCAGTATTCTGTGCTAGTCTGTTGAAGAGAAACTGCATAAGTAAAGTGGTGAATTCAAATTTAAGATAAAGGTTGATGGAAAGGAAGAGAAGAGGGAAGGGAAAGAGAACAATCAAATGGTGTCTGTGGTGTCACATGGAGCACAGATGGTACCAAACACAGAGGTACTGCAAAGCCAACAGGATGGCTAGTGAAGAGAGCAGGATGGGAGGTGTGGCTGCAAGGACACAAATCTCAGCTCCCAGGAGCTGTGCAGTCTAAATGAGGAGCTTAACTTCTCCATCCCTCGGTTTCTTAATATCACCTTCTCTGCATGATTGTTGTGAAGGCTAAAGAGATGACTGATATAGAATTATTAGTACATGGGCGATTATTAGTGCATAGTCCTTGCACATAGGAAACATTCAATACATTCAGCTTTTAACATTGAATGTGAAGTTGACTATCCTTTCTTTTATTCAAAAGCAGTTGTTTTGAAGTCACTGGGATATTTTATGTTTAACTCAGTTAAACACTATGGAGCTAACACTGTGATACGGTGTTGGAAATAATTACAAGAGAAGCAAATGGCTCAGGGGGAGGGGGACACCAGAGAGGAACTGACACTAATATGTATCTAATACATATGCAGTACCTACTGTTTGTAGGACACTGTGTGGGGAGCTTTGCACATCCTGCTAAATCCTTGTCGTGGACCTATGGGGTAGGTATTATTGTCCCTATTTTACAGATGAAGAAAGTGAAACTCTGAGCAATTAAATAATTTGGCCAAGGCATTTCTGCCACCATAGTCTCTTTCCTCCCTCTTCTATGATACCGTCCTTACCCAGCAGGAATGTATTAGACACAAGTCTAATTCCAAAAGAATCAGCATATATTCCCAGAAATCTTTTTAGAAAAAGAACAAAAAAAAATTGTCTGTTACTGGTGTTCTTGGTTTTCAGACTAACTACTGTGAAGAACCCTCATCCATTTTCCCATCATCTTCTTCCTTTTTATAAACTATGAATCACGAGATTTAAAAACCGACAGTCTTAGAGTTTATGAATTTTTCTGTTTTTTTCTCGTTTTCAGGATAAACAGTATTGCTGCTCACAAGACAGCGTGAGTAACATTGTTGTTCCTCGACATTGATGGTCATGTTTAAGGTAAACATATATAAACACATACTTTTATATATATAATAAAATGTTCTTATACTTTTTCTAAGCTTAAGTGCTATAATTTACAGAAACGTGTTGATGGGCAAAGTAGGAGAGGAAAAGCAATAACTAGGAAATGATTGTCTTTTTGCTCTTGTCTTGAGCAAAAGACTGTGGATTAGTAGTGGCATTCTCAACAGATCTCTGGCAATAGGCTTCAGCGGGGATAGAAGAGTTGACTAGGATTAGACGCACCGATCTCTTTGGCGTGGGTGGGGGGATTGGTTTTCTTCTTTGTGAAGCACTTTCTTAAATTAAGGATGAAAGGATTACTATTTCTTCACTTTTTTTCTAAGGTATTCTTCTGTAAAAATCAAATCATGTCAGAATTTTTCTTTGACAGAAAAAATAAGTTAATGGATATAATTTTCTCATTTTACAGTTTTCTTCCACCAGTCTTCTCTTGAGTTCTTGGGTCTAGCTGTTATTTGACCTCCTATGTGCACCTGCCAATGATCAAATTAATGAAAAAGCAGTGAATGATGTTAATGGAAAGACTCAGAAATAGCTTACCATGTTAGGTCATGATGTATTTTTTAAATAGATTTGAATACTTTGCTCTGGTTTTCTGTTGCATTTATATGCAGAAATCTAGTCATACTTTCTGTTCATAAAAATCATAACTATTTCAGATATCAGGATTAACTGATCTTTTTTACTCAGACTGTGCAATGATTGAGGTATTCTAACGAGCATGGTGTTCCTGGACTTCCAGGTGTGCTGCCACCTGGATGACGTGCAGAACCACCGTTCAGGGTCATAATTTCCATATGCGATTCCAACACATGAATACAATATTTATTATTGTTAATTATACTTTCCAGAAGCTCTTTCTAAAGCACTTCATTAAAAGTTCTCATGTGCAAGAATGTACTTTGTTCAGTTTCACCAGACAAAAATTGAGACTTGCAATGTGATAACCTATAGATAATCCACGCCTGATCAGACACATGGTAAACTCAAGTCAATATAGGCTTGATGAATCCAGTAACCTCAAGATATTGTTCTCCCTTCTAGGAAAACTGTCCTCAGCAAGAGGGCAAATGCATGACTTGATAACTGCCCTTACCAAATCAGGAAACTAAAAATGCTTCACAATCCCATGGCTAGGTCTATAAGAGAACCTGAGAAGTTGGTCAAAAATATTTATTGAGTACCTATTGTGTGTTTTAGGAATAGGGTCAGCTGAGGAGGAGAGCCTCAGAGCTGATCTTTTGAATCAAAAGAGCCAGTTTGTAGAAAGAAGGATCCAAGATATAAACCATGTCGAGAAGCTTCCAAATTAATAGACTTGGGTAAGTGTTCTTAACACAGAGATCTGGAAAGTGATATCCATGTCTGAATTCGGGGATCCAGTTTGCCTAGAAGGTGAAGCCACAAATCAGGTTTTCAGAGGCTTCCTAGAGAGATAAATTTTATCTAGGTAGCCAAACCATGAAGTGCTAAGCCAAAGTCCTAGAGAGTTGCCCAGGGTTAAACAACATAGAGACTAAATATAAACTCTATTAAGCAAGCTTTCCTTAACAAGGCAGAAAGATGAGGCAAAGCCAATAATTAGAAATAAAATATTAAAAATATATGGAACACACCATATGTTACGCACTATTTGGTACTATTATCATATCATTGTTCTGATGAAAAAACTAAGGCATAGAAAGTTCAAGTAACTTTCTCAGGTTTGTGCAACCAGTAAGTCATGGAACTGAGATTTGAACTCAGGTAATATGGCTCCAGAACCCATTCTACCAATGGCCACACTATATTGCCTCTGCTATTTCCATGGAGCTAGCTTGAACCTGGCCTTACACAAATGAAGATAATCCAGGATAACTTATCCAGACAAAATCAGGTCCTTAATTGTTTTTATTGTCCTGTGTATGTGGTCAGTATATGTTAGGAAGGATTAGTGTTGGTGCAATGGGGCAGGAAGCCCTAGGAAGCTAGTGCTTAGGAATTATCTAGCAGTGAACTATTGCAAATGTGAAGATTATCACAGTTCTGAGTGGGTAAGATTGCTCTCGCTGAAGAGTTCATACTCGTTGGCATTTCCTGCCACTGGGATATCTGTACGTGGTGTGTCTGTAAATCAGTCCTAGCAGGCACCCTCAAGAGTGACTTCTACATGGTTCAGGCAGGAGCTGAGTTGCATTTGTTTCCTGACCACCAGCGTCAAGGGATTCGTCTGCTCCAAGCTGAGGCCAGTCTTGGGCCTCCAGGCCAACAAAAAACAGAAGCCAGGATTCAATCACCTCCCAGTTGGCGCCAGGTGTCCTCAACCTTCAGTTGCATTTCCTGGCCTTGTCTGTGCACAGGGTTGGTTGAGGTGACCTTCCCTCACCCCAGTGAAACAGAAGGCCTCACAAATCTTCCTCTCTGGCCCTGTTCCTGAGAGACTGTCAAGCTCCTGAAATACTGCATGCAACGTTTTGCAACTCTTGCCCTATGGGAAAAGGCTTTTTGTATTGCAGCTTGCAAACAAAACTCTAAAATAAGACTAGGAAAATAAAACCAATTTACCACTCTCTCTCCACCAAACACCCCCTTTATAAATAAGGGATTAAATAGCCCTTTCCCCCACTCACCCACCAGCTCTCCCCTCACCTCCCCCCTAGCTCTCTAGAAGGCAATCTCTTTACCCTAGAATCGTCAGGAAAGCACTGGCTGACAGGTCATGTTATTGCTTCTGATCCCATTGGTCACATTGTGTAACATCTTAACTCCTAACCGAATTCGATGGATGCAGCTTGACAGGGTGTAGCAGGGATGTGGTCTAGCTTCCCTGGAGCTGGGTTTAAAATGCTGCCTGCTGGGAACCTGCACAGCATCAGAGCTCTTCAGGAGCTCTTTTGATCAAAAGATATATAAGGGCAGCAGGCTGTCCCTAACTTCAAGGTTAGGTAGGTTCCAGGAAATACCTGTGGCCATTCTTGTCTTCTTATTTGAAGAAGGTTAAGGATCTTAAGCCAGTATAAGGAAAAAAGCGTTTAAAGGACTGAGGTTGAAGCGACCCTCAGAAAGCAGTTTAAATACATTTTCATATTCAATAAAATAAATCAATAAAAATAATACACCCAATAAAGAGAATGTTGGTGACATTTTACACATCTCCAATTTAAAATAAGAAGCTTGAACAAACAATTCAGTTCCATTTACCATCTCTTGCTCAGAAGGAACTTTCAGCTTATGTACTTGCCTTACTTTGTTGTATTAAGTACATGCTAGGGGTTTAGTTTTTCTGTGTCTGGTTCTCAAACTAAATATTCTGGGCTTTTCTGATTTTAGTAGTCTTAGTTCTGTTCCATAGTGCTGTGCTGTGTTTTGTGATAGGTTCTGAAGGCAGAAAAGTAAAATAGACATGACTGGTCCCTAGTCCCAAAGAGTTCATAGTTTAGATGGAAAAACAGTGCACACAGTGATAATCCAGAACGGAGGGCAGGTTGGAGAGAAAGGAGTTTTGAGTCAAGGAGACCAGCAGAAAGCTTCTACAACATTCCAAAAGAGAGAAAGTGTGGCGAAGGTGCTGGGCAAGGGCACTGGTAGCCAAAATGGAGAGAAAGGGACAGAGAGAGGGATCACTTGAGTTGGGAAAAGTGTAGGGAAGAGAATAGCAGAGAAACTCAAAAAGTTAATGCTCTAAGAAAAGAGTAGTTTTAAATCTCCCATATCAAAATGGCTGCATTTCTCTCCCTGCCAGACCAATTTCCAGAGGAGGTTGAGTACCTGGTTATTCATTCCAGCACCTTTTAGACCATCTGTGGTGATCCATTGCCTGATGCATTAAGAAAAAAACTACAAATGGAATTCATATTTTTTAATATTATTTCTTTTCTTTTTTTGTGTCCCAAATTGCTTTAGAAGTTAGAAGAAAGGTATGAGTCATATGCTGCCTAGCTAGGGAGACTGGAGGTGCTGATGCCATTACCAGGTGATAGGAAATCAGGTTGTAAGCCCTATTTGTTTTCCAGTATCTCCGTGATGTGACATTAGGAGGCGATGGCTGCAGTTATGGGAGACATTTGTTCCAATGATGTTCATAAATACACTTTGTTAGGCAGTTATGTCGAATCCATCTACTTTTCCTTCCTTCTCTGAGAACAGGCTGTCTTCTAGCTGTTTGATTTCTCTCTGTCAGATAGGATTGTGTTAATGGAGAATCTGGAACTCAGGTGTGAGACTTGGAATGTTAAATCTGCCTTTAGTAAGTGTATGGGAAGAAAGGACAAGCTGGGAGGTGAAGGAGGACCCTGGGGAAACTGTAACTCTGTAGGACAGTGCTTGCATTTGAGCTGGATGCTTAACTGGCTGAGATGGAGAAGAGGCTGTTCAAGGCTGATAGGAATAAAGAGTTAGTTATGGAAAAATTGGCAAGTTACTTTCCCTTCTGGGTTGGAGCTTTGGTTTTTTTCATGGTAGAGATGGTGGATTCATTCTTCTTGGGACTCATAAAGAACTCCGGAGAAGGGGTTACATAATGAGGTTAAATTCTTCTGGCTGTGGGACTTTCTGACCCTGAGCTTCAGTTTCTTTGTCTGTGAGATGAGCTTAGGACTACTAACCTTGCATAGTTGTTCTAAGATGAAAAGAAACAAAGTGGCATGTTGCTTCAGGTATTAACCCAGGGCATGACCCTTAGGGATATCAGCTTCATTCCACAGCCCTGTTCTCTCCTCTGTAAAGACTAGGTGCATCAGAGATGGCAGTTCTGTCCCAATGCAAACGAGCTCAGTAATGAAACCTAGAGCAGTTCATGAAAAGTACACTCTGGTGTGTGCACGACTCCCTGGGGATCTTGTTAAATTTTAGATTCTTGAGTAGCACCTGAGATTCTGCATTTTTAACTTGCTCCCAGATGATATAGATGTTGCTGATACATGGACCACATTTTAGTAGTAAGAACTGGCCAAGAATGTGTAATGCCAGAGGGTAAAAATGGCCTGCAAGGGTAAGCTGGATAATTAAAGGGACAATGTCCTAGGTTATATCCAGATAAGCCAGGTGTGGAGTGGACAGATTCCATTCATCCTATTTGTGGAACATGATTGGGGTGATACTGCTCTTGAGATGACCTTGAAGCAGGTAGACCTATATAATAAATTTTTGTGTAAATCCTCAATAGCTTCTGATGGTCCTTGCATTAAAGTCCAAATTCTTCAGCTTTACTATGATGGTTGTCATGATCCTGCCTCTAGCTTCTCCTTATGTGTTACATTTATTTTTCTGCATATGCCATGGCTTTGCATATACTGATTCTTCTGCTAGGAATGTTCTTTGCTCTCTGCTACCTTGCCTGCTTAACAAACTTGAGCTGCTTTTCCAAATTTGTAATCATAGTCTCTCTGTTCTGAGCTTCTGAGGAAAAAGTATCAAGAGCTTCCTATATGTAAGGGCCTATGGTGCTTTGCTAGCATTATGTCTAAGCAATTTTACCCTTCACATTTCTTTTTAAAATCAGTTTCTCTGTGAAACTTAAACATTCGTAGTTTACATATATTTAAATCACTGACCATGTTTCTGAGGATTGAAACAATACAGGGCTGTTGGTCATTCTCCCTGAAGCCTGTGAGACCTTTGAGTTTAATTGTCCTGGCTCTTTGTTTAATTGTCTCTATCTTTCTAGAAACTGACATAGTGCTGGTCTCAATAATTTCAAAGTGACTCCAGTCACTCAGTAATTTCTAGTTAAATGGAACTGAAGGTTGGTTGGAGGAAACAGGATGTGGATGATAATACCCGCTTCTGGAAAAGGACCTGTGAACAGGGGGCTTTAACCAAAAAGCCTAGGGAGTAGACCAGGGAAGGCCTTCATCTGAAAGGAGGGGTTGTGTGCTGCGCAAAGTAAATTATTTGCATGCATACTGTGCAATGTGGGATGCAGGGCATCCTAGGTGAGAAGGGATTCCAATCATGCAAATTAGATAATCTATCACTGGGTAGAGAAGAGTGATGCTCTATCATTTTTTAAAAAGTACTTGTCAAAGGTACCACTGCTGAGCCCACTTTAACCCTTCAGGTTCTTTGCAGAAGTACAACCTTCTTCCAAGCCTTCTCCTCCAAGCTCCACACCATTTGGGGAAACATCTTAAGTAGCTAAAACCAACACTGAATTCTTGAGATCCTGCTTGGTATTTGTGGCAAGAAGATGTAAACCTGAGTTCCACCCGGTTACGCAGAATTTGCATTAAGAAAAGAAGAGGGGAAGAGATGCTACTTCTTCTCCTGCATGAATTTCACCTACTGAGCCCAGGGCTGGCTTCCTTAGTCCCTGTTTCCTTTAGGATCATTCTTCATGGCTGCTTTTCCAAATCTGAAATTTCAGTCTCTCTGTTCATAGGTGTGTAGCTGAAAAAATATCAAAAGCGTCTTATATGTAAGGGCCTAGGGTGTTGTGCTAGCACTATTTTGTGTAAGCAATTTGTGTTAACAACTGAAGGAAAACACTCCTCTACTGACCAGGTAAGAAGGTGAATTCTAGACATGAACCCTTGCCTTGCCATTTTATAAGCCATGAGATTCCGGGTACTTAGCCTCTCGGTGCCCCTAGATTTCTTATGAATAAAATGGAAATAACAATACTTATTTCAAGGGGCTACTGTAAGGATTAAACAAAATACCATTTGAATCTGTTGCCTCTTTTTTATACTATGCTCATGCCAATAATATTACCTTAAATCTTTACCACACATTAATGTGTTATTAAGTTTACCAAATAAAAATATCTTGGTATTAGGGAAGAGAAAGCTATAAAGATCAATGCAACAGAAGGGAACACTCCAGCGTAGACCTAAAATCTGTAACAGGATCTAAAGGTCAGTGACTCAACATATATGACATGCATGACATTTAAAATAAACCAATCAATTTACAAAAGAGACCTTGATGAAGAAAACAGCCAAGGGGGATATTAAACAAGCAACACATGGGGGGGAAATGTGGCCAATAGTGTATCAAAGCTTTTCAGCCTTACTATTATTATTATTTTATACACAAGGAAGTTGGTACTTAGAAGAAGTAAGTAACTTGCCAAAAACCACTGTGAGAGTACATGGAAGAGCCCAGCATGAACCTGGTTTCTCTTGTAGTTGCTTGTCTTTTAAAGATTGTGCTTTGTTATTTCTGCTTGTTTTACTTTTCCAAATACATTTTTTATCAACCTCCTCTTGGATTTTGAAACTAAGACAAAGAAAAACAAAATTTGAATTGCAGTTGGAATATTGATTGGAAATTTAAAATATATATGTTAAAATAAAATATGAGAAAACTTAATAACAATTTTCTCATTTGTACATTTATCTCTTATTCTTTAAAACAATATTTCTGTTTACTTTTTTATGCCAAGTAATATGCTGGGTACAAACAAAAGTGAAATGAACAAAATGTAAACTACACTCTAAAGCACCTCACTAATGTAAGTGGTAGACAGATATATAAATAGATAATTTTAACATTTGCTTTGTTGACTACAGCCAGTTATATTAAACATTTTTATTAATTTTAATAAATATTATCTGATTTATAAAATGCCCTTGGTGAATAATCATGTCATCTGCACATAATAGAGACTCATAAGGTTTTATCTAAAATCTTCAGGGCTATATATTTATTGTAATTCAGAATTTGAATGGTAATACGGTGCATATTCCATATATTACATAACAGCCTTATCAGGGTCTGGGGAAAAGCCCATAATCAAGCATATTAAAATTTCTGCAGCAGTATAAATATTCACACTCAGTTGCTTTAACATCAGCTCATATTAGTTTGCATCAGATTAGTGATGCAAAACATTCAGCTTTCAGAATATTTTGAATTTCAGAATTGTAGACAAGACTTATGGGTCTTTTTAAAAATTTTTAATATGTATTAATTTTATTTCTTCATTTGCCTTATTGTACCAACTATACCAACTGAAATAATGTTAAGCAATAGTGGGCAAAGTAGGCAAACTTGTTTTATTCCTAATTTGTATCTGATACCCCCTAATAAAAAGTCATTTGGTTGGAGGTTTACAATAAGAATATTCATATTAAGGAAGAATTATTTTATTCCAACTTGAAAAAAGAAAATATTATTAAATTTGATAAAATGAATTTAGAGGATATTGAAATAATCATCTACTTTTTTATTACTAACCTACTGGTAAGCTTCTATTGCATTATTCAATTTCCTTATATTGAAACTGGATGTATTCCTATTGGATTATTGAATCAGTAATATTATGTTGTTAAACTCTATTTTGAAGTAGTTAATTTAAGGTTTTGAATCTATATTCGTAGTTTAGATTGTTTATTTTCCTTCTTTTTTGCATAATATTTTATCACCTGTGGGGATCCAGATCAAATCTTCCTTTTGAAACAAATTTAATAGTTTCCCATTTTCTACTCTCCAAAACATATTATAATAAATATATTTATGTATTTCTTGAATGCTTGAATTACATCACCTTTAAATCTCTCAGGATCGAATGTCTTTTGGGCAGACGGTTCTTTAGAAGCGTACTGTGATTCTTCCTCCGTGATTGGTCTGTTCCGATTTTCTATTTCTTCTGTAACTTTCAAAGCTTGATTCTTTTATTATATTGAGAAGATCAGATGTTAAAGGAGAAGGTGTTTTCACCCTGTCCAGTTGTGAATGCGTGCGTTTTTGTGTCACTGAATTTATGAGAGTTTTTATTTGTTCCTTTAATTGTCTTCTTTTTTTTAACTTGAGACGTCATTATAAGAATTTTGATTTGGGCCCAAAGGTTCATCTATTTATCTTTTACTGTGTTGTCTTTGCAATAATATTTTTAAGAACAACCACATTCATCGGGTCTAGTCTACTAATGTTGGAATTTGTGAAACAGAGATCTTAACTGGTGAAATAGTTTATACAAGTTATAATGTCAGGAGCAAAACCAAGCTCAGTCTAGAAAATGGAATGCCATTTTAAAATAAACACAGCTATGAAACATCACACATATATTTCTCTTTCTTGCTGACCTCAAAACTGCCTGCTCTTGATTCTCAAGTATCATACCCCACATGTGAGTTGGTGCACACCACATGATGGTGTCCAGCAGCCAAGTAGATATGGCTGCTAGACTTTCAGCTCTAGTCTCCAGGGATATGTCATCAATTCAATATGCTTTCTAGACATGGGTAAGCTATAGAAAGAAAGACAGGAGCAAGTCACATCAGTGACCCTTAATTCTTCCTTCAGTTTCTACCCTCTCCTACTCATTATGAAGAATTATCTAAGACTCAGTTGAGGGTGTTACATACTGATTGTATTGTTCATATGAAAATTACCAAAACATCAAACAATAAAGCTTTGACTTTGATTTTAAGGTGTGAGCGCTGCATTATGCCTAGGTAAAGATTGATTGCATTGATTTTGAAGGTGTCTGTTTTTGTAATACTGGATGCTCAATGTCTGCCATCCTTAGACTAACCATGACATTATGTCATGGCCAAAGGAAATGTGACTTCTGATACTTACCCCTCACCTATATCAATAAACATGACAAGGAAGGTACTTAACTGTATGAGCACCCAGGTATAGAAAACCTTCCAGTGAGTTCATCTGATTCTTTCTTCAAGAGATAGACTTAATGAAGCTTCTATTATTTCCATAGCATCCACTTGAGACCTGATTAAAGAAGTTGTGTTTTAAGTTTTTCTGAGAGTGCAAATCATTTTGCCAGTTCCTTCATGCATAACAAATAAACATGAAATAATTAAATGCACGATGGTGAAGATCAGGAATGCCAGGAGTAGAGGTTCTGATCTGCTGTCCCAGGGGTCTAGACTGGCACAGTCAAGCAGGCCAAAGCTTGGAAAAGCAGAGTGATTATCTGAAGGATACAAAAGCAAAGCAAAATGGTAAGTGTAAAAAAGTCATCCCTTGGGAAACTCAGGAGATTAAAGTTTTAAAAATTAGATTTGACATCAGTTTTCAGTGTTGAGAACGGGACAGGAGAGTCAACGCTATCTATGTAAACAGAGGGTCAGAGTTTAAAAAGTAAACAAATTATATAGAAACATAATGGGTAAAAGATATATATTAAATTACATAGTGAATGTATTGTACTTAGTACTAGGCCTGATAGAGTGCTCAGTAAATATTGGCTATTTTTAGAGCAGATTTTTAATATATCTATCACTTTTTCCTGAAAGGTCAAATAACCCTCACATGCTCTTCTTTTCCGTCATCAAATTCTGTCAGCTAATACTTTGAAAGTATCTTTCAAATCCAATCAGTTCACACTACTTCCAAGATTTGTTGTTCAAATTGTCATCATCTTTTCAAAACTGGATGTCTCTTTTCCCACTGTTGGTCCTGCAGTGCATTCATCACCCAGTATAAGACGCTGCCTCAGATGCTCCCCTATGGCTCCCCGATGCACGTAGAAGGTTACACGTACTCATTACTCTGACCTGCAAGATTCCCACATGATCTGGCCCCTAGCTAGCCACCTTTCCAACCTCCTCTCCTGCAACCTCCCCTTAACCTATTCTACTTCTCTTGCAGATCTTAGAGAAAGCCAAACTAGCTCTTGCACCAGACCCTTTATACTTGCTAAGTCCTCTGCCAGAAATAGTCTTGTAAAATATAATTCCATGATCCAGACTGTTCTGCTCTTCAAGATTTCATTCAACTAGAAGCTACTGAGAGAAGATTACTCTGATGGCTTTATCCAAAATTCTACATTCTCTGCATTCTCTATCTCCTTATTTTCTATTTTCATCACAGTGCATATCTTTTCAACATGAAATTTTATGACACATGTATTTTTTTCTAGTGTATAGCCTGTGACTCCCAAAGAATGTAAAGTCCACAAGGGCAAGGACTTGATTTATCTCATCCATCATTGCTTCAGGGATTAGAACAATGACTGGCATGCAGTAGGAACTTGACAAATAGGTTGCATGAATGAGGGAATAGAAAGAACTTTCTAAGGATGTATGTTTGTATCTTGAATAGCATACCAAATATAACACAATAAAGTACAACGAAATAAGTAGATAACGGCCGGGCTCGGTGGCTCAGCCTGTAATCCCGCACTTTGGGAGGCCGAGGTGAGTGGATTGCCTGAGCCCGCGGGTTCGAGACCTGCCTGGGCAAATTGGCGAGACCTCATCTCTACAATAAAAATCAAAAAAAATTAGCCGGGCATGGTAGCGCGCGCCTATAGTTCCAGCTACTTGGAAGGCTGATGCGGAAGGATCACCGGAACCTAGCAGGTTGAGGCTGCAGTGACCGGGAGCGGCCACTGCACTCCAGTCTGAGCGACAGAGTGAGACTCCAACTCAAAAAAAAAAAAAGTAGATAACAATGTTAGAGAAAAGAGAAAATAAATGTGGGCAAATACAAATAAAGGTAGTAAGAAGGGGTTTCTGTGAAATTCATTTCATAGCCATGTTTTGTACACTTGGTTGATGGGTCATATACTTTACTTTGTCAATAAGTGCCAGAAAGTTTTAAAGACATTATTTTGGATATACACATATACATAAATATTATTTAGTCTGCACATACTAATTTATGTGTTTGTGTGTGTATATATACATATACACACGTATGTTCAACAACTCTAAGGGATTGATATCATTCTCCCTTTGTAAGGGAGAACAGCTAAGAAGACAAAAGCTCAGAAAGATGAGATTACTTGTATATTTAAATAAGAGTGTAAATAATACCAAAGTTCAACCTTTTCCACGTCCATGTACACATTTTGAAAGGTTTTGTTTTGAGCTTCACTGGGTTCTAGCTCTGTGACATTATTCAAATTAGTTCAATTAGTTGGCACAATTGAATTTGTTTCCTCGTGTTTAATATAAAGAGAGGTCTAGTTAGCCTACTTATTTTTTTAAAAAAGTTACTGTAGCCGGGCTCGGTGGCTCAGCCTCAGGCTGAGGTGAGTGGATTGCCTGAGCCCGCGGGTTCGAGACCCGCCTGGGCAACTTGGTGAGACCTCATCTCTACAATAAATAAATAAATAAAAAATTAGCCGGGTGTTGGTAGTGCATGCCTGTAGTTCCAGCTACTTGGAAGGCTGAGGCGGAAGTATCGCCGGAGCCCAGCAGGTCGAGGCTGCGGTGGCCGGAAGCGGCCACTGCACTTCAGTCTGGGCGACAGATTGAGATTCCAACTCAAAAAAAAAAAAAAAAAGAAAGTTGCTGCTGCCCATTTAGGGGAAGCAACAAGTGTGAAACACTGAGCACGAAGACTTACCGTGTTCACCACTACAAGGAAGAAAATCCACTTTCAATAAGAGCACATGAAAGCTAATACAGAGAGGCAGAGAAGACAGATGATGAGAAGGTCTTGATCCTGGTTGAGTCTCAGGATCCAACCATTTCTGAATCCATCCATGATCTTTCCTTTGCTACCATTTGCAAATAGTAAAATTTTTCTATTTGACTTAAAATTGGCAGGGTAGCTGTCGCTCACAATTGAAGGTCGCATGACTGACACAGAGCTCTCTGCATTGACCTCCATAGAGCCTTGATGATGCAGTTCTCACCACGCATGAGCAGAAGCCCTTTCTGCGTATTTAGTCCATACACATTTATTGAGAGCATACCTGACACAGATCCAGGAGTGTGATGTTGAAAAAGACTGAGTTTCTGCTTTTAAAATGTCCAGCATTAGTCAGAAAACAGACATAAAATAAATATATCCATATGTATTAATATGTACAAAGTGTGGGAAACCAGAAGGAGTTAAATTTGAAAAGATACCTGAAGGATAAGTAGGAGTCCATGCCATCTCTTATTTTGTTCATGCATACTTCCTTTTAAATTTGCAACTTTAATACTTTTGGAAATCTAGCCGAAGCATTAGATAATATTCTCAGGGGGAAAAATGATATCTTGGTCATATAGTCATTTTAGGCTTACAACTAACATTAAAAAAATAATATGTCTTCCAATGCCATCTGTCCATGACTTTATTCGTCACTGAAGTGGTTCTTAGCTTTTTGAGATTCATAGACATCTTGCAGAAACTAGTATAGTACTTCCCACAGAAAAAAATATGTGCACATACAGAATCTTTCAGATGTCGTGAATTCTATGACCCCTAACTAAAATTTCCCGCCATGTACAATGAACAACTGACCCCCTCTAGAGGCTTCTCCATGGGGTCAGGACTCCCCTGAATCCTATCCACAGGCAGGCTAAAGTGTTTTCTGCCAGAAGAACTATGGAAAATGAATGGTGACTTGTTAAACAGTTTTGCAAATATGATTTGCCATCTATACCCTCATGTCTCAAAGTTATAACTCACTAGATGAAGCTCATGAGGAAAATAAGCCATTTACCTTGACTTGTACTTCCAAGAGTGAGCTATTCCCCAAGAAGTCAGCATGTAGCCAGGAGTCTTTCTTTCAAACAAATGTGAGTTATACAGCCTCTATCTGCAGGGGATTGTGCATTTCCTCTCCACTGCAACACAAGATGCTTACTAGCCATAGTTATTGAATTAATCAATCAAATTTTATTTTTATTGCACCATTCTGGAAAATCCACTCATACTCCTTTCCAGTAATACTGAAAAGAAAAATAATCCATACCACCCAATTAAGAATAAAACATATGTCTTCTTGATGATGTCTGAGTGGTGGCAAATTCCAGTGGTCGTTGTCTCTTAAAGTTACCCAACATTAAAGTCAAGATAGACTACCAGGGTATACCTACAAGCAGATAAGTTTCATTGCAGTCTCTTAAAAAAAAAAAGAAAGAAAGAAAAAAGAAAACATTTAAAAAGTAAGAGGTCTCAGATGCCCCAGGGTCTACAGCCAGAAGCAATAATAATAACATACATTTAATGAGCACTTTCCCTTTTAAGTGATCAAAGAGCTGCATCAAGTAATATTTAATTCACCCCCACCACAGCCATCTGATTTATAACTTCTCCAGGGCCCAGGACTTGAGTAAGGACGATTGCAAAGCTTTCAACCATGGAATGGTCTTCACTGCTTAGATTGCTGAGGGTATACATTTCCTGGCATTCAAAGAGAGAGATCTAAAATCAAGACTGAGGTGAAGAGACAGATATTGGTACCAACATAGAATCAGGCACATTGTCAAGATGAGGCTGCCCCGAAAAGAAGATAGCTGTGCAATAAGACGCATGGAAGGCATCACCCTATGAACTGCTCAGCCACTGGGTGGCATTCTTCTTCTTACAGCTCCATAAATTCCATTGCTGGTGGCCTAGGACTGACATAACTCAAGGGACTGGCCTGATCTTTACCCAACTAAAAAATTAAAATGAAACCAATGTATTCACTTAAAAGGAGAGAATATTTCTTTCAGTGACCAAATGGCAATGTTTGCTCACCGATATCTATCTGGTTTCCCTGTAGCAAAACAAAACAAAACAAAAATTTGGAAACTGAAGTAGTGATTGTTTGATGAATACAGAGTCAGATTAAAAATCACTTTGTTTTTTTGAAGGCAATTTTAGATCATCTTTATCACTCTTTTCTTCCCTACTTCCCTTCCATCTTGCTCTATTTGTCTTTCTCATATCTATAGGTCTTTTGACATGCAGTTTTTTTCTACCTATGATACTGTCTTTGTGTACCTATTGCGTATACACACACATACACACATACACACACACATAAACATAGGCACATAGACATGCACACATTGCCTGGCCAGCCCTATCATTCCTAAGTGTTAGCTTCCTATGAAGTATTTTCTGAGGTCCTCATACCAAGTTAATTTCTATTACATGCCCCACAGTACCACTGTTTCTCTCCCTTGTAACACTTATCACACGACATTATAGTTAACTTATATTTTTCATGGGACTCTAAGATCCATGCAGGTAGAGATAGGTAGTATTTTGTTCACCAGCCTATCCATAGCACCTGATAGGTATCTGGCATATCTATTACATATTGAACTCTTAACAACAAGAATACAAATTATAACTAACATATTTGAAGCATTCAAATATGCCAGGCACTAGGCTAAGCACTTTGCATGTATTATTTTATATAATCTTCATAACTTGAATTTATGTACCATGGTCAGCATTTTCAAAAAAGGAAAATGATAATCACAGATTAAGTCACTTTCTTAGTTTGTGTCCCCCAGAAACAGACTCTGAAAATAGGATTCAAGTGCAAGTAGTTTATTTGGGAGATGATCTCAGGAAACGTACAAGGGGGAATAGGGAAGTGAGACAGGAAAGGGAAAGCAACCAGCAAAGGGTGAATTGTCCAGTCAGATACCACTGGGCAACTTGGCTTTAATACCACCAGGAAATTACGGCTGCCAGTGCAGAACACTTCCCTGAGAGCTATCCCATCAGATGAGCTGGGGAGTTGGGGTATTTATTCACCACCTTCCATAAGTCATTGGTTGAATTCTGCTAAGGGTGAATTTCAGAGCCATTATTCTCCAGATCTTCTGGCCTGCTGTGTGGACACCCACAGAGCAGGCTCCAGGCCTTTGAGAGAACCCCAAGGCAGTTTGGAAGGTGGGTGTGGTGCCCTCGAGTAAGAGGGACTAAGGAAGACAGCAGCAGCCAGGATTACACATTCAAGTTTCATTCTAGTCGAAGACAGTGCTGAGGCATGAACCTGAGTCTGTTTCACTCCAAAGCATATGTTTTAATGACTGTCTTCATACACATACATTAAATAAATAAATAAAGAAGAATAAAAAAGAAATGAAATGAAGATTACCATGAATAATTTTTCATGAGAGCTAAGATTGGATCTGATGAAGCTTTTCTTTCCCCCAAAGAGAGTGCTTTTCTAGCAACTGGTCCTGCTTTCTAGATTCTGTGTCTCTCCCCTTGGGTATCACTGTATCACACTGTTAGTTTTCTTTCTCTTTGTTTCCCATAGTAAAGGAACCCTTCCTCTTTAGTTCTCTATATTCTTTCTCAAGATATGATAATATACTGATTTGGCTGCAGTCAAGTCTTGACCTATTCTGGGAGCCATGCTGTTTCTATGGTGATCACCCGTACATGAGCTCTCTGCTGTTACACATTGATTTTCTTGGTCAAAAGCTCAGATTACTGAGGGCACAGTTTATAGTTGCCAGAAAGCCCTGTATCCTGCCTATATATTTCTTCTCTTTTATTATCTTCCTCTCCCCATATTCATCATCTCATTCCATGCAGGTCAAAATTAGTTTACAGCCCTCAATTTAGTCAATCTATTTTATTGGAGAGATAATGGTACACCTCTTATAAAGCAATAGCTGTGTCTTGAGAAGAGTCATTTGCTAATTCAGTTCTTGTCAATCAAATCTTTTTGTAAAGCAAATAATCATGTCCTATAGGTTATAGTCTCAGCTACTCCACTTAACAAGTGATTGTATGCTATTGGTACATTTGTTTATTTGTGCTATCAAGCCTTACATTCAGTTCAACAAATATATATTAAGCACATACCCTGTGCCAGTCACTGTAGTAGTGACCAAAACATGAATAGGACAAGCTCCCTTTTCTTAAAATCTAGTGGGAGAGATAGACATAAAAATGTGATGTCAATATAGAGTGCTATGTGGTATCATAGAGTTAAGCACAAAATGGGATAAAAATGCATAAACAAAATAAAACAGAAAACCTAAATGAAAGAAAGAAAGTCAGAGAATTTACTCAGGGGCATGATATTTATGGTTTTGGGTTGAAAAAACAATCCAGCTCATAAAAAGGTCTAAGGTATGAGCATGCATATTTCTTTTAAGTAATTGCAAAAGTTTCCAATTGATCAAAAAGTAAGTTGAGAGGTGGATATGTTAGTCACTCTCCTTCTGACCTCCTCCCCCCACCTCCACAAAAAAGTATCAGTTCTGCTCTGTGCCATGAGAGGCCTGTTTCTCCGGATTCCCTTTGTAACTTGGGCTAATTCCTCACTGAGGAGACTGGTGGGTCAAACCCGGACTCTTTTTTCCAGGTGAGGAAGTTAAAATTTATTCTACAGTCCAGTGACATCTTACACTGTGTTCCATAGACTTCTTGGGTGGGAATGGGGGCGATGAAGCAAGGCGCAGGAGACACACAAGTGCTATTTTCATTCTCTTTGCTTCTGCCGAAGTAGCTGTGCTTATTGCTGCTTTAAAGTGGAACTTCTGGGGTAGAATGTGCCCAACAAAGAACACTGGAAAGAAGGATGGATAGAGGGAAGAAAGAAAGACAGGAAAGGAAGAAAGGAGAGAGGGAAAGAGTGAGGAAGGAAGGGTACCATAGAAATTTAGAGGCAAGTAATTGGAAAAGTTTTATATTGGAGAATCAAATGGTCATGGTTGTAATTTAGAAAGCACCTTCTGGCATAAGGGTAGAAAATGAAATGGAAGGGGTAAAGTTGAGGAGGAAAAATTAGTGAGGATGCTATTGAAAAACTTCAGGTAAGAGGTGATGAGGCCTAATCTAGGACTGTATTTGTGGCTATGGAGAGGAAGGATTAGAATCCAGATATAATTAAGGCATAGTCAGCGGGACTTAGTGAGGGACTGGAATCAGGGAAAATATAATAACATGTACCCAAAGGGTTGTTGTAAAGGTCATTAATATGAAATGTGTTTTAAACTGCAGAGAGTAGTGCAAATATTAATTATGAGTGTTATTTCAACTAGATCATAGCTCTTTATTCCTAGTCAGTGTTCTTTCCATACACCCCTCCCATGATTCATTGTAAATTGAGCTTTTCACTAATTGGATTTGCTGAAAGCAATAGAGAATGCCATTTGGCTACTTCTTCTCTAGGGAATGCTGATATTCAAATCTTCAGGTCATTATTTAGAATCCCCAGTTTCAACATGGGAAATTTAAAATTCGATCTCATGCTAATCTCTAAAGCAAGCTCTCCTTTGCCTCCAGATGAGCAAATATTTGAACTTGAGAAATAGGATCTTTTCTGCAACCTACAAGTCCTTGACCAAATTATTCAATGGTGGTAGATCCTGATATTCTGAAGGGGCGTATAGGAATCTTGGCTTGTACCCTATGTTATTAATAATACTGAGAACGATGAAGATGACTCTGGTAATCATCACATCTACCATATTTTAAAACCTATTCTGTGACAGGAAATATGCTAATGTACAAAAACTTTTTGTACATTAATTGTCTTATTTAAGACTTAGACTGATGCTCGGTATTATGAGGATTTTGCAGTTCAGAAAACTGAGGCTCAAAAACTTTAAGTAACCTGTTTAAAATCTTCCAACTAGTAAAATATAAAACAGAGATTTGACCCCAACCTTTGCTCTAAATTTTATAATCATTGTTCTTTGGCAGAAGGATCAAGTGCACAGATATCTCTCTTTCCTTAATTCCTGGTCTTACCAACTGAAGACGCAGCCTTATCTCCAGGCAGAAAATACTATCCCTGAGCACTCTGGCCTTGCCCACACTAATGTGGATTTTCCTGATTGCGTCTGTCAATACACTGAGCAGATCTCTCTAAGTAGAAAGTGACAGGGGCTTACACAAGAACAAACAAAATGACATTGTCTGTCACTCGCAGAAATGTGGGTTTAATGTGTCAGACTAGGCTAACTGGACTGGTAGAAGGCTCAGACATCTTGGCTTACAGAAATCTGTAAAGGGGATTCAAAGCAGGTGCCCAAGCTGTTTAACTGTGAACTGAAACCCATGCACTGACATTATAGCTAGACCCTGAAGGGATTATTTTAAATTTTTTTATTTTAAAGATGTGGAGTACAATTCAGGGTTAGGTATACGAATGTTCATTATGCAGGTACCCTTGTTGATGAAGTGTGCCCCTCCCTCCCCTGGCAGTTTCCCATTACTGCCAATCCTTTTCTTATAGTATTATGATAATTGTTCAAGGTCTGCTTATGAGTGAGAACCTATGGTACTCTGTTCTTTCTGTGATAGATCACTGAGTATGACAGACTCTAAATCTAACCAAGTTGTTGCGAAGTCCATATGTTTGTCCTCTTTTATGGCTGCATAATATTCCATTGTGTATATGTACCACATTTTTTTTATCCAGTTCAGCTTTGATGGACAGCATGGTTGGTTCCATGTTTTTGCTATTGTGAATAGAGCTGTAACAAATATGCGTGTGCAGGTATCTTTAACCCAGAAGGGATTAATGGTAGAATAAAGCCATTTACTCATGAAGTTTTTGTTCTCCATCTCTACTTCTGAAGAGATATAGACCTTATTGTTGCATCTAGCTCCCTTTTCTATTCAACTACTTAAGAGTGAAGGCTCAAAATTCATCCCTACTCTGCCATTTATCTGCTATATGACCTTTATTAAAATTTAACTCTTCTGAACCTCAGTTTTCCTAGCTATAACACGAAAATAATGACAACACCTTAGTCATGGGGCTTTGAAGTGAATACAGTTTTATCATACATGGAAGGCAGTTGGCTTAATATCTAACCCATAAGGAGAGCTCAATGCATGTTAGACACTAACATCATCATATATATAAGTACATATATGCATGCATATGCATACATATCTACATACTCATATGCACATATATGCATTGCATATGTATATGTTTTAGATAGTGGAATAGGTGCATGATGTAACAGAGAATGCCTGAATTTGGAGTGCTGTTTTAAAATCTCTTCTATATAAGTTCCCTGAGGGATGACAATCACAATTACTCAATTGTGCTCTTATTATCATTAAGTAATATGTATAAAGAGTTTAGCAGAGACTTGGCATTTAATAAATCGAAGTTATTACTCAGGAGAAGGATATGGAGGCCTGGGAAGCAAATAAGAGACTGACTGTCATTTCCTTCCTTTTTCTAAGAATACCTTTCAGATGTGCTGCTTAACTCCCCTAGCCCTCAGATTCCTCATTTGTAAAACAGAGACAATAATAACTTGCTGATACATATGTATTTCATAAAGTAGACATTGATGATAGATATTGATATAATCATGTAGATATAAGTATAGGTATAATCATACACATAAACATAGACATAAGCAGGGTTAAGTGGCTAGAACAGTGCCTGGTATATAGTGGCTACTAAATATATGTTAGTTTTCTTTTTATCCCTTCTTTCTTCCTCCTCTCCTTCTCACCTATCTTATCATACTCTATTTTCTCAGACTTAAATAACATTTTACTCTGTAATATAATTATGCAGGTTATAATACCTAAACCCTCTGTCCACACTAGACTAATTAGACTCAAACGTCCTTTGAAATAGAACAAATGTCTAGTTCATTTTGCATTCTTCACAGAACCTACTAAGCACCCGGTACTTAGAAGATATGCTATAAATTTGTGTTTGCTATAATATGAATTGTTATTCCCTCCCAAACTCCTGTCGAAATTTAATTGCCATTTTGGCAGCCCTGGGAGGTGGGATCTTTGAAAGGTACTTTGGTTATGAGAGCTATGCCCTCATAAATGGATTAATGTCATTAACTTTAGAGTGGGTTCCTTATGAAAGGATGAGTTTGGCCCCTTTTTGTCTCTCTGTCACCCTCTCTTTACCCTTCTGCCATGTGATACTTTTTGCCATGTTATGATGGAACAAGAAGGCTCTCTCCAGATGCCAATACCTTGATCTTGGACATGTCGGCCTCCAAAACTGTGAGAAATAAATTTCTATTGATTATAAATTACCCTTCTGTGGTATTCTGTTACAGTGACACTAAGTGGACCAAGACAGTGTTGAATATGTGTTTGTTAGTAAAGTGAGGAGAGAATTTATATTTAGAAACAGAAAGGAGTGAGAGAGAGGGTCATGAAAATATTTTTGAATTAAGTATAAGAACCAAAGTTATGAGTATTGGTAACAATTATAAGATGTAGGATAGAAGGAGATGAGTCACAAACTGATCATCCACTGTATTTCAGATTCTCTGCTAGTCAATTTGACATACAATAACTTAGTCAACAAATCCACTTTATGACTGGGGCATGATGTTTTCCTTTCCTTCTAATATTAGCAGTAATAATGCACTAGTACAACATTTTTGTACAACTCCCTTCACATGTCCCATATTTATGTTTGTATGTCACCTATTATACATAGATAATGATCATAGAATGCAAAAGGGATCCATAATCTTACCAGGTCATAATCCAGCATCTGGTGATTTTCCTTTGTGGGGTCTTTTAAAAAGCTGATGTGTACAAAGGAATTTTTAAAAGTACAATCATATATTGCTTAACAAGGGGTTATGTTCTGAGGAATGTATTGTTAGGCAATTTCTTCACTGTGTGAGCATCATAGGGTATACTTATGCATACATAAACCTAGATTGTATAGCCAATTGTACACCTAGGTTCTGTGGTATACCTTATTGCTCCTAGGCTGCAAACTTGTACATCACATTACTATACTAAATCCCATAGGCAATTGTAACACAATGGTAAGTGCTTGTGTATCTAAACATACATAAACATATGAAAGAATTAAAAGCTGGTTTTATAATCTTATGGGACCACTCTTGTATATGCAGTCCGTCATTGATGGGAATGTTGTTATGTGGCATGTTACTACAATCAATTAAATAAGCACATATGTAACTTTGAGGGGACAGTCCAGCCTGGATGCAAGACTGAGCAAAGGGATGACTTAGTGCCTCTCATCTTGAACTAGGTTGTAAAAAAAGGAAATGCTCATAGAGCTATGACTTAGGCTGAAGAGCTTTGAAAGATCATCTGAAGATAATCTGAAAGTTACGGGCTCTTAACTCCCATTTCTCTGTGTTCTCCCCTCCACCCCTCTTCATAACCCTCAAATGCTCCATACCCTCCCAAAAGGATATTTTTTGCTTTACCTCCTCAAAATAGCTTTGATTTTCTTAGAAGTACTATGAAAACATAAAATATCCTTGGCTCCATTATAGTATGAAGTACACTTTTATAGTCAAGCACAAATTAGTTATTAGGTGATACGTACTGAACACTTTATATGTGCCAGGTACTCTACTGTGGTCTCCCACCTTATTCAGTCCTTTTAACCATTAATAATGTAGGTACTATCATTATCCCCATCTTATAGATGAAGCAATTTTGAATTAGTAAAGTGAAGGAAACTGCCCAAGAATAAGGCTTAGTAGATAGTGGACCTTGGATTTGAATACAAGCACTTTGACTTCAGAAATCATGTCATTACCCCTTCTTTGTACACTTTTTTTTCTATAGAATGTACAATTCACCAAAATTGTCATCCTACTGTTATTAAGAACTACAACAGGTCAAGCATTGTGTTGAGCAAAGAACATGCAGACTTTATAAAAACACCCTAATCTTCAAGATACATAGAGTCTTAGACTGGTTCTTTTATTCCTTCATTGGGTCCTTCAACATTTATTGAATATCTGTTATTTTTAAGGTCCTGGGTTAGATGCCAGGAGTATAAAGATAAAAAAACAGAATCCCAGTCTCAATGAATTGCTAAACTAGTACAAGGAAGACATTTATGATATATGGAACAAATACAATACAAGGAACCACTACAACCCCATCTTCAGTCCCATGCCACAACACAGGGACTTGTCCTTCTGGGATCACGTACAACTTCAGGAACCCCTCAACACAAAGTTCTGGTCATATACCACTAATTAAATGGATTTAGTATTTGAAATGCAGCCTGTTTGCTACCTTGATATAGTGAAAAGGCAGACATGGAGGTAGATATGAGCAAGAGTGGGTCCTCAGGGGGATCATAGAGTTTCAAGGCCTGTCTTTAGCCCAACCTCCTAACTTTTCAAATGGGAAAATTAAAGCCCAGGAAAAAAGTAGTCAAAGAGACATAATTAGGTCACGATCTCAGGTTCCCCTTGCCCTTTCCACCACACCACAGTGTGTGCTCTCTGACTGAAATGTCCTCTGTAGTGAAGTGGGATTTTGATGAAGTCAAAGAAAATGGGCCTGCACTGATATCTTTAAGTATCTGCAAAGTACTCATGGATAAGAAGACCTATTGACCTGGGATGAAGAGCCCCCAAGAGCTGCTTCCTAAAGCCTGGTTCTAATCTGATTTTATGCAATTTCTTTTAACAAGGTATTCTTTGAATTAACATGTAGAAAAAAATGACAGCTCTGTCCATTCATTCTAAGTCACCTGCACCTTCATCTTGGTACATTGGGGCACAAACCTGAGATATTTGTAAGTGAAAGTTCACAGTGCTAAAATGGGAAGCATTAATGGGTGGAACCACCAGGCGTGCACTTACCAGGATCAATTTTCCACTTAGACAGCAGCTTTTGCCCAGTTGTGCTAACTACTAACTAATCTATACTCTCTAATGGATTAAAGCAGAAAGGTCAGGAATCATAAAATCATCCATTTCCCACTCATTAATATTCGAGTGTGGGCTCCTGAGCCTGCCCCAGACTCCATCACAGTGAGAACTTATTTATAACCAGGTTACAAAGAGATCAACAGCCCAGACTAATTAGAAACATGGATTTGTACATAGTTTTCTGAATGAATGAATGAATGAATACATGAAACTATACATGAAGACACAATAGTTGGCAATTGGCAAAAGCAACGGAGTAAAGAAGCAGGACCAAGGTGAGGTGAGTGAGACACTTACCTCAGGTGCCTAATCTAAGGGAGTTCCAAAAATCTCAGGTATCAAGGTAAATATTTTAATGCAATTTTTAAATTAAATTAATGTAAAACCTCAGAATACTCAATGCAATACCTGAATTACAGCAGGTATTTATTTCTACTAGTGAACTTTCTGTACAATCATGAAATTAACAATGCTTTACTTCCTTAGTGAGTTGGAGTTCTGGATAGAGATAATAAGTCCATATTTAACAGTCATCCAACTGCAGATCAAAAACACAATTCGGCAAGGAAAAGGAAATGTTTAATTTTCAAATATACTTTAAATTGGACAATTAAATGAACTATAAGCACTCTGTTGTGAATCCTACAGCAATTTTTTCTACTGAGAGTCTTAAAGTCCCATGAGTTTGTGACTAAGAAAAAAAATTTTTTAACCCTGAAAAAAATTAATGCAAAAGTTTATGATAAAATATACAAATTTAAAACAAGACAGAATCAGTTGAGATACATTTATAATGAAGAGATAGGTATTTATGTGTTAGGATGGTAAGAGCATTTTGAATATGACAGCAAGCCCATGGCTAAAGCCCTGGCTCTAGAAATCATTAGCTGTTTGCTTAAGGATTTTCATTAACTACTCTTGGCTTTAATTTCCTCATTATTAAAATGGAAACAACAGCCCCCATCTCACAGAACTGTTATAAGGGTTAGAGACACATAGAAAATAGTTCCTAGATTCATTTATTTACCTAGTCTACTTTTATGGAACACTTACTATATATCAAGTGTCATGTGCAAAATATTAAAAAATGTGAAAAAAAAAAAGGAAATAAAGGTGGCACTAATTTGGATTGAGTGCCAGACACTGTGTCAGGTGCTTTACTAAAGCACTTGTGTTTGGAACAGAAGCAACTGAACAAGAGACATGTCTGCAATGGAGCGGATTCCCCCTAAACCTAGATCGAATACACAGGGATGTCATCTATGGTGAGAAGTAGCATTTACTGAATAATGGTTACATGACAAGCATTTTCACTATATTATTTTTTTGAACTCTTACATTATAGTCACCCATGTGTGTGCATGCATGTGTAAATACATGCATTAGAGAGAGAGAGGGAGAGAGAATCATGTCGTTGTTACAAATGAGTAAACAAAAAATCAGAAAACTTAAGTTGATTTTCTGACATCACACAGTTACAGGATGAACTAGGATTCAGATTCCCAGTGGCCTGTTTTTTTTTTAATCACACTTCTTTTTTATAGTATGGGAAGTAGAAGTCTTCAAGGGGAGAAATTCTCACACAGAAAGTGAAGCTTTATAAGGATGCTAAAGAGGGAAAGATTTGAAGCATAAATATCTGTAAGAGGTTTAATCCATTTAACCTATCATATAAACACAAGTAATATTGAATGCATTGAGTACTTCATTAATTTTTTTTAAAATATGGAGGTAGAGACACCAACAAAACTAGTATTTAAATTGGAGAGAATTGGCCAGACTCGGTGGCTCAACCTGTAATCCCAGCATCTTGGGGAGGCCAAGGAGAATCGATTGCCTGAGCCTGCAGGTTCAAGACCTTGGCAAGACCTCATCTCTACAATAAATCAAAAATTAGCCAGGCGTGGTAGCACCCGCCTGTAATTCCGGCTACTTAGAAGGCTGAGGTGGAAGGATCACTAGAGCCCAGCAGGTCGAGGCTACAGTGGCTGGGAGTGTGCCACTGCACTCCAGTCTGGGCGACAGAGTGAGACTCCAACTCAAAAAAAAAAAAAAATTGGGAGAGAATTTTTTTAAAAACTATAAATATTGAGAAAAACCTCACAGAAGCAAAGAATTGGAAGAAACTAAAACAAAAACAGATGAATAATAGCTTACCCACAAAAGAATCATATGTAACTCACAGTTTGCTGCAAGGGTTAAATGAAAGAGTGTGTGCTGAAGCCCTGACCTATAGCAAAGTAACACATACAGCTGCGGTTCTTAGTATTTTTATTTTGAATCAGACATAACTAAATTTGAATTTCATATGTGTCATTTATGTGTGATCTTAGGAAATTGAGTTTTGATTCAAGTTAGGTTTTTTAAATCTGGGAAATGGAAATAAAAGACCAACATCCTAATTTTTAAAAAGTGTCATAAATATCTGTACCCACTGGCTGAATGCCTAAAACAGTGTAGATATTTAGTAATCGATGTTGTTATTGTTATAATTGGGAAAGAATATTGGTGTTTCAAATAATACTGACATATACTGTTTTTGACCTTTAAGAAGAGTGATAGTATGAGTCATATCAGTGAAAAAATACATCTCAAATCTATTCCAGTCCTTTTTCAGAAAACAGTGAAGGAGAAGACAGCAGCTTGAAATTTTCAAACCTTCTGCCATGTTTTGTGAGCGGCTGAAGGGTGACTCAGGTTTAGATGGATCTTCTTGTAAGCAAAGATATTAGTGAGTTTCAGATACACAAAGGGAAACAGGCAATAGAAATTTTCTATTCTGATTCAATATAACTTCAAAGCTTAATAGAATCACAACCATCACCCAGAGGCATGTCTATATGTATACTACACATCTGTATATTTCTAAACATCTGAAGGGCTGACTGCATATTTTTATACTTTTACCCAAACATTTGGGATCAATATCAGAAAATAGGGGGCAGGATAATGACTTCAGGGAAGCTGTCAGATTGAATGTCTATAATTGAAGCTTGGAAAGTAACACCCTGATCTACAATGTGACAGAAGAGCTGAGAGAAGTAAATTGCCTGTGAGCCAATAAGGAAGGCAGGTGTGATTGTGATTATGAGTGATTTTCGTCCCCCTAATTGTTGTCAGGAAACCTGTGAGACATCAGAGCCAGGGGGAGGGAATGACTGACATCTAAATGATGAGTTCCTGGAGCCATGTGTCAAAGAGACCCCACCAGGGATCATTCATTTCTGGATCTAGTGATACCTCATGTCTGGAACATAAGTGAATAAGCAACAGTTCAGCCATTTGACCTAATAGCCAGGATTGGACATAAATAGTATTATCTGGAATTCAAAATCAGTTACTGGTGAGACAGACATCCTTGATAAATAAGGCGACAAAGTCATCTGGAATCACATGCAGACCTTTCTAAGCATCTCATAAAAATAAAATAAAAATAAAATCAAGCATTAACAAAACTGGCAGCAGCCAAGTTGTGGACAGACAGCAATATTCCAAGAGCACTTTGGCTCAGACAACCACAGAATGTCAGTTAAGAAGGTCTTAAATTATCTTAAATTATCACTACCAGGGGTCGCAAACAAGCAGACTTCAGGAGTTAATTCTTCAGGGAATGGATTGTCTTTGATACGCTTAGTTTTTTTTTTTTAAAAAAAAAAAAAAAAAAAGGTAGTATATAAATCCCTTGGAGCCCTTCTCCAATCAGGCACAGTCCCCATCACTTTTTCTTATTCTATACTAGCTGCCTTTACATGCTTATTTTAACATTACCAAGCCACTCAAAGCATTTCAGTTTGCAAGCCCTGAAACTCCTTTGTTTTGCAGATGAGAAATCTCAAATTCAGAAAATTTAACATTACCACTTCCTTCAGGTCAATCATGTACCCAGCATGGGTCTGGATGACTCAATAAAGCATTTACTCAGATACTTATCATGCACCTATTACATGCCAGACCCACTTTTAGTTCCTGACTTTACAAGATGGGACATGATATCTGCATTTCTGGAATTTACAGTGTAGTGGAAGAAAGCTCAGAAATTACATGGCACACGATAAATGCTCACTGGCAATTAGTTCCCTGAACACTTAGGCCTTAAGAAAACAAAAAATTACTATATTTTTAATACTTTTAAATGTTATTTTACTATTTTGAGTTTCATGTCTTTGAACTGCTGATTATTATAGCAGTAGCTTGAAAGAGCTTTCACAGGAATCAAGGCCAGGGGGCAACAAACACTTCCTTTACACAGGATTATCAGGGATAGCACATGTGGCTTCCATAGATGAACAAGAAATGTGATTTCATTGGAAGAATTTTAGTTTTTACCAAAATCTCTCATATGAATAGACCAGAACTTAGGAAATCCACTCTCTGGCTGCTTGTGAACTAGAATAATACCACTGATAATTCTAGCCATATGTTTTCAATAAATTTTACACTTACAATCTTATTACAATAACCTCATGGTGTGTGGGCTTAATATTATTTTCATTTGACCAGATGAAGAAACTGAGACACTAGAGATTAGCGTTTTCAAGTCCACACAGTTTGTAAGCAATTGAGCTGGAATTTGGATACAAGTCTGTATGTTTCCACAGCCTTGTGACTACTCCACTTCAATGTCCTCTTCAGTTTTCTGGATAGAAGAAATTGTTCCTATGAGAATGGGTGGAAATCACAAGATTACAGCTTTACCTTTATACTATACATTCTAGGACCACACTTTACGGGCCATGACAAAGGGAATGAGAGTCTGGTGAATGCTACTAGTTATTTAGTTTCATCAGAGGAAGGGTGGGGCCAAAAGAATTGAAGATTTATCCCACACAGCGTAACACCCTTTGTCCTGTTGTTTTCTAGTGATTGCAGCCTCTAATTATACATTGAAAAATTGAGAATGTGAGAGGGAAGACACTAGATACTACAAAAATGGCTGGGTACAGTGGTTCATGCCTATAATTTCAGTCCTTTGGAAGGAGCAAGGAGAGAGAATTGCTTGAGACCAGGAGTTTGAAACCAGACTGGAAATAAAACAAGACCCCATCTCTACAAAATAATTTAAAAATTAGCTGGGCATGGTCAGCTCATGCCTATAGTCCTAGCTACTCAGGAGACTGAGGCAGGAGGATAACTTGAGTTTAGGAGTTGGAGGTTACAGTGAGCTATAATGGCACCACTGCACTCCAGTTTGGGCAACAGAGCTAGACCCTACATCTAAACAAAAACACAAACTGAAAACAAAGAAAATTCCCCTGAGATAGATAGTTATTAAGTTTTAATTTGCTACAGTCCTTAGGGCTGTGTGGTGAAGGAAAGACAGTGTGGGGATGATGAAGAGACCTCAGATGACTGAAGGCATGTGGGACTTCTCAGTTTCATGAAAATCTCTATGAAAATTACCAATGATGTGTAGAACTACCATTAGCCTTGTAGGTGGTAAAATCTCCAAGATTCTAGCAAAAGGATGCTGATCATTCTTGGATTTAAGTAGTAGTATGAGTTTTTAATCTGTTTTTTTTTGTTTTTGTTTTTGTTTTTGTTTGGGTAGCTATTCTATTGGTGTGATAGTAATTAATTGCTTTTCAAATATGTTTGGTTTCTGCCTTTTCAGGGTATGTGATAGGGTTGATTTTTCTCTCTTATATTTCTGGACAATGAACTGAGAGCTGCACTGTAGGAAGGACTTTACAGAGCTCTCTCTTCTCTTTCATTTACTGACCAACAGCTTTTAATAAGGTGACCTCTCCATTAACCTGGGGGCCTGCGTGACTACAGTAAGCACAGCCCATTCTACTACCAAACACTCACAAAAGACTTATGGAGTGAATATTATTGTGTTTTCTTTACAGCCACTGAGAGTTAGGAATTGTTTATTACTGCAGCATAACCTAGCCTATGCTGACTGATAAAAATGGATAATTAGGGGATGCTGGATGAGGTTAATACCAGTCAGAAGTTACTTTATAGTAGAAGTTCCTAATGAAATCTTAAAGACAATATTCTATTTTTAAAATAAATAAATATCCAGTTTTCCCAGCACCATTTATTAAAGAGGGTAGGTGAGACAGGGGAATGAAGAGAGGTTGGTTAATAAGTAAAACATACAGTTAAATAGAAGCAACAGTGCTAATGTTCCATAGCAGAGTATGGTGACTGTAGCTAACAAGGTATTATATATTTCAAAACAGCTAGAAGAGATTTCTTTTAATGTTTCCAACACATAGAAATGATAAATACTTGAGGTAGTGGTTCTAAATATCCTGACTTGATCATCACACATTCTATCCATCTAACAAAACATCACATGTACTCCATAAATGTGTACAAATATTATGTATCAATAAAAAATGAAATAATTTAAAACAAAAGAATAAATACAAGCCCTCTAAGCTGAAATGATACTTCTATTATGTTAAATTATTGGGTATTATTTGTTCTTATTAGCCATTCACTCCACAGGTGATTGTGAAAGTTAAGTTCAATTTTCATAGGAAATATATAAATGCATTTATTGAGGAGTTTTTTAAAAATCCTTCAGTAAAGGCAAAGTATGTGGTGGGCATCAAACAAGAATTACAGTTATGATGTCACATCTGTATTTAAAACTTTTTAATGACTTTTCTTCATATTCATGACAAAGCTTATTTCTTAGCCTGAGCAAAATAAGTCTCTCCATGATAGAGCTCTCCACTTATTGCTCCAATTTCTTCTCACCACCAGACTGAGCCACTTATTGTTCATGAGCATGAAGTGTCCACTCATCTCCTATCTTTACACATCACATGCTGTTGTTTCTCACTGGAGCACATTTTTCCTCCTTTGCTAACCACTTGTTAGTCCCTTCAGGCTGCTATAACAACAACAACAACAAAAGCATAGACTGAGTGGTTTATAAACAAAAGACATTTATTTCTCACAGTTCTAGAGGCTGAGAAGTCCAAGATCAAGGCAATAGCAGATTGGGTGTCTGATGAGTAGTCACTTTCTGGCTTTCTGAGTTCATAGATGGCACTGTTTTGCTGTGTTCTCACATGGCAGAAGGGGCAAAGTTTCTTTTTTATAAGGGCACTAATCTCATTCAAGAGGATTCCACCTCCATGATTTAACAACCTCCCACAAGGTACCAGCTCCCAGTGTCACCACCTTGGGGGTTAGAATGTCAACACATGAATTTTGAAGAGACACAAACATTCAGATCATAGCACCACTCTTTACTCCTTCAGTTTCCAATCTGTATACAATCACTTTCAGAAAAGTTCCCACCTCCCCTTCACAGTGAGTCAGGAGTTCCAAAATACCACATGCTTTCCTCTAGTATAGGATGTACCATATTGTGTTAAAATGATCTATTTATTGGTTTGCCATCATTACTAACCCATGAACTCCCTTGAACATAAGTACTGCCCTGTTAATTACATTTCCTCACCACTCAACACAGTGTCTGAAACACAGTGTGAGCTCAGTAAGTATTCACTGAACCAGTAAACAAAATCAGACAAAGTAAACGCATTTACTGACTTATAGGCTATCAAGTCACCAAGTCATTCTTAGGCCAACAAATGCATGAGTCTGGTGACTTGTCAAAGTAAGCATTTGATTCTATCATTCTTTGAATTAAATTAGGCATTTCATCCTAATTAGGGAATTAAAAGTATAATCTTATTTCTTGTCAAATGCCTTATGCTATAAAAAGATAAAAAAATAATTAATGAGTTTGGGAATTGTGAATCTTGCAAACAAATTAATGATAATTTTGGCACAAGAGCATAAAATAAAGGCAGGTATTAAGGCACAAGGATAATTTTCTATGAAAGCACTTTAATTACTCATACTCAGCGTACAGGTTTTGGGGATATAGAAATAAAGTGAGACCAAACCCGTGTTCTCAAAGAGAGCAAAGTTCAATGAGAAAGAAAAAGGGTACACAAGGAATTTTGAAAATAAAAAAAGTAAATGATAGGTTAGAGGCACCAAACAAAGTGCTAATTGGGGTTAAAAAGGAAAAGGAGAAAATAAACCCTAAAATTAAGCGTCAATTAAATATCAACTATTTAACTTATACAATTTCATTTTGTTCTACAAAAATGCTCTAAAGGGACAATTTTTTAAAGATGATTCTGCCAGTTTGTATAAAATCCTACCCAAGGTCACACTGTTTGCCACTGATAAAGCTGGAATTGGCATTCTAATCTGCTAGATGTCCCAGCCTTTATTATGTCTAACAAAACAGGATTTATCCAAGTGTGCCTGATAAACCATGTACTTCAGAATTTTATGGAGGTTCTTATAAAAACAAAAACTTGCCAATTTTATACCTCAAACCTAATGAATCAGAATTTCAAGAACTTGAGTTTGGGAGTCTGCACAAAGGCAAGTGCCCATGCCTGGTCCTAGGTACAATCAGGAAGAAACTTTTCATTATGTTGTATTTCCTCAAAGTTGAAGGTGATCAAAAAGAAAATAATTTAATCTAGCAGCATATGCCCCTTACCTGGTGGTGAAAGAGACCAATATGTTATTTATCAAAACCACAAATTATAACCATTATCTTTATTAATTAATGACAATCATGATAACTACATCAACAACAATAATAATATAACACAACTATTGTATGTTCCTGGAGAGTTATGCCATGTCTTATTTGACATTATATCTTATTTATCTCTGATTTTCCAAATAAAAAAAATGAACCTTAAATAATGAGCACTCAATAAAAGGTGCCCATTATTTAATGAATGAATGAATTTATCATGTGAATCTATTTTATCTGAACATCCAAGCTAAAAACACAACTATTGATATTTTTCCACAAAATACAGTTCTACAAAGAAAAAAATGAAAGCCAGTCACAACAAATGCTACCACTTCAATCAGAATCACTACTAGAATTTATATGGGTTTTTGTTTGATAATAAATGCACTTTCCCTCTTGGCTGCTTCCAGTGATTCCTAACTTGGTAGTGATCTTTAATTAGGCGATGTCATACATGGAGTTCTCAGCAGTTACTCTAGATACTCTATGGGTCTCTGCTACAGATAAGAAAAGCCATAGATTCCAACTGTGAAGCTGCAAAGTCCTTTAGCCTCTGATTTGTACATGGTAGAAGACACAAGCTGTGATCTTGATAAAAATTCGGAGCATTAAAAAATGTTAACCTGTTACTGTCTCAGGATTCACAGTATCCCAATAATTTTCTGCAAGACCTAGCAACATAAGTCATTGCTACCCAGACATTCTCACTTGGATTTCTCACAGTATCTCAAAAGGATTATGTCTAAGTCTGAACTCATGAGATTTGCTTCTCTTATTTTCTACCTTTTTAGTATCACCATTGTCCACTATCCCAGCAAGAAATTAGGGAGGCATACACCGTGCTCCTCACCATCCCCACATCTGAGTAGTCACCAGGTTCTTTCCATTTGCGTCAACTAAATTCCTTTCAGATCTGTCTTACCTGTTTTACCCACATTGCTGTTACCTTGATCCAGGCCACCATTTTATTACCCGTAGTTTCCTATTTTGAGTCTTGTTACCTTATAGTCTATCTCCCACAGAGTTCTCCAAGTTCTTTTACTACAACACAGATCCTAACCATGTATCCTAACTCTTTATATTCAATCTACAAATAAAATCCAGCTTTGGGATAACACATAATGTCTATCATAATAAAATTAATCTACCATTTCTACCTGCCTTTCCTCATACTGTTTTCTCTCTTTGAAATGCCCTTCCTTCTGTCTGCTAAACAGATTCTATACATACCTTAAAGTCCACTCTAAACATCATCACTGCAAGAAGCAGTTCTTGCCCACTCTCTGCCACATCACCCCTCCAAGTTAGTCTCTGCTTCGTCATGTCTCTTGACTTTATGCATGCTCTATGATGGTACTTACTGTGTTGCTTTGTGACTACACACATATATTTTACTCCCAAATGCATTTCTTTCAGGAAACCCAGTTATTTTATTTTGCTTCTCTTCTGTCTCTAGTGATGTGTCAGGTATATAACAAGTTTACAGAGATTTCTCAAATTTGCTGCATTATTTCAGAATATACAATATATCATTTGAAGAAAAGAAAAGCATTTTCACTCCCAAAATACTCAAGAAGTGGCCATTTATAAGAAATGATTTCTTCTCTCGTACCTAGATTCAGCATACTTTCTCTCCCTCCCCATGCTCCCACCCCCCTCACCCCCATTCACACACTGTTTTATCCTAATGTAAGCCATAGAATAAAATCCAAATACCTAAACTGAAGTTTAAGGTGATACACGGTCTGGTCTAAAATTGAATGTTCAGTGTTGCAAGCCCTGTGCTTGGCACATAATAAACCCTTAATGAGAATGTGTTATGAGACCTTTATTTTCCACGATGTCCCTAAAGAAAGCATTGGCCATCTGCTGAAGTAAACTGTAACTTACTGTGTGGTAACCTCTAGCCGATGCACTAGATACAAAACTACAAGACAAACCCCCTCACACATGTGAGACCAATGAACAATCCAAATATATTTAATTTTCAGTGAAGGATATTTGACTATCCAGATATTTACAATATAAAACTTGTTCTGCAAGCATGGAATAGCAGAAGTGAGTGGCAGAATACAGTGTTTAACTGGCATCACAGAAAGGTAAGTGTGTCCTAAAATGTGAGAACTTGGTCTCACTTGTACAATACAGAACTCTCGCCAATGAATTCTATCAGAGGATAAGGAACTATGAAGGACAATGATGAATAGTGAAATAACTCCAATGTGGTGTTTTATGTTCTTATTTCTCTAAAATTTTCTGTTAAAAAACATGTAAAGAAAGATTTTATTTTTATATCAATTTAATTGTCCTGACAAATGTGTGCCAAGAATAAAAATAAGTTTTTTGTTAAAGCACCAGCTGGAATAGTAAAAAATTACAAACAGCCTTAGTATCCACAAATGGTGGATTTGAGAAACAAATTAGGTTAACTCCATTCAGTGGAATACTATGCAAACATTAGAAATGAAGTTATAGACAAATGCATATTGACCTGGGTGTTGATCTTGAGCAATTTGAATAAAACATATATAATATAAAATGATTTTCAATTTTGAAAATGTATACATAGTAAATACATCAAATACAAGAAAGATGTAAATCAAAATGATCAAAGCTACTATACATGAGTGATAGGATAACAGATAATTCTTATTTTCTTCTTTTCATACCTATATTTTCTATAATGAGCATATATGTCACTTTTATTAATACTCCTAAATTAGAATACAGCTGCATTTTAATCTCTTATCTTCATATTTCTTTCCTTCACTTTCTTACCTCCCCTATGACCATGTTTTTAAATAATCCCAATTCTTTGAAAAACAATAAAATTCATCCAAGAAATCAGTCATTTTGAAAATAACCGTGTTTGCAGAATTCCTGGCCATTTGGCAGAATCCATCTGTGCCTGGGCTATTTCAGTAGCTATTCTTCAAATGGGTTTTGTGAACCCCTTCCAGAGACTCCCATTTCTATAGAAAAGAACCATAACTCCTAGTGTGGTATCCAAGATTCTTTAACAATCTGACCCTAGTGTAATCCTCAACTTCAAGAGCCCCAGACTCAGCTCGGTCTGACCATGTATTTCCCAACACACCATAAATTCTCAGCCTTTTAAGATTTGCATATGATGTTCCTTTTGCCTGGAACATTCTTCTTCCCTATTTTATTCCTGCTGTCTTACTCATCCTCGAGGCCTAGCTCAAATTCCATTGGCTTGGTGTCTTTTCTAGTCCCATTCCAGGCCAAGCCCACTGCTGCTCTCTTGTGTGTTCTACTATGTTTCCAGTGATGTGCTGAAGCTGGCTAACACCCTCTTGTGAGAGCCGATCGTTAAATAGTTTAACACCTAAGTATTAATACCTAAGTAGCCAGTTGTCAGGAATTTTGCAAGCCAATTTATACATTGTTGGGAGCTTTTGAATTGGCAACTTGAAATTAATTGTGAAGAAAAAAGAAAAGAAATTAACTGTAGCAGAAATATTTACACTATGAAAACTGGCAAAACAGGACTTTTTCTCTCAAAGATCCAATTTTCCAGTGCATCTTTGCTTTAAACATACCTTTATTAGAGTACAAATTTAATTTCACCTGTTCAACAAGTAAAGCATCAATCTCTCCTATGAAGTTTTTGAGCTCACTGAGGGCAGGATCAATGTCTTAATTTTCCTACCTCTAAGAACCTAGGAAAATTAAGTCTGCCATATGGCAGGTGATCAATATATACTTGTTGAAATAGATCAAGTTGCTCTGACACACATTTGCTAAATTGTATTTGGAATTAAGCTGTGATCCTTTTTTTTAAATCCTTGATATTCTTGTTTCTCATTTCCAGAGCTAACAAGATTTGGCTAAATAACATTCATTTTTATTAGCATTCTTAAATATTATGAAATAATTGACTTTTTCAGTGTGGCAGTTATGTTGATTAGAATAGAAAACTCATAAGTATATCTTTCTTTATTATATATAGATACAATTACCCTCATATCCTTACTTCCAATGGCTTTGCTTAATAAAAAATCCAAGGAGAGCCTCAGGAAGGCATAATATGATTTTAATATACTTTGCTTCAGAGAACCTCTGATGGTTAATTAAGAAACTTTCATCTTTGAAGTAAAATTAGAAAAAAACTTATTAACTAAAGGATGCAGGGTCAGTAATAAGACAGCTTTCTTTTTGAACATTCCATTTAATCAATCCTGAGAGACTTAAGACAATTATATTTTATCAAAAACACAGAAAAATAAGCACCAACAGGGGACGCCAAATGGCTCTGGGCATTTCTTACAAAACAGTCTTAGGAAATGATCAATCCTTTCCTAATAAGAATCATTTTATGAAATGAAAAAAAAATTATTTACAAAGCCACAAGAGTGAAAATTACAGTATGAGAATTAGCAGGCTCAGTCTGAATTTGAAAAGTTGTCATGTTTAGGCCTATTCTCTCAACTAAAAGACAGTAAAAAAATAAAATAAAATAAAATGCAGCACTCATCCATGTATGTGTTCATCAGTTTGTTCACTGATGAACTTTATTTCTTTTCTGTAGGTTATAATGAAAAGTGAGCAGGAGTCGAATTTAGACCAACTTGGGTTATGATGCCAACCTTACAACTTACCTACACAAGTGACTTTACCTCTGTGAGTTTTAGTTTTCCCAATTGTATACAGGTATAAAGCTGATTCATTTAATTGCTATGAATATTACATAAGGTAACATGTCTTATGTGAATAGTAGATGCTCATAAATATTATTTCCTTGACCTCTGCCTCCTTTCATTCATTAACAGAATTTTTTATGAACATTTACTCTGATGGTTAATTTTATGTGGCAATTTGATTGGGCAAAAGGATGTCCAGGTATCTTGTAAAACATTATTTATGTATGCATCTGTGGCAGTGTTTTTGCAAGAAATTAGTATTTGATTTGGTAGACTGAATAAAGATGGTTTCCCTCATCAATGTGGGTAGGTATCATCCAATCTGTTGGAGGCTCCAAAAGAACAAAAGAGAAAGAACAAATGTGTTCTGTTTGAACTAGGACATCTGTCTATCCATCTTCTTCAGCACTCAAATGTCGGGGCTCAAGGTTCTCTGGCCTTTGGCCTGAGACTTATACAATTTCCCCCTTTCCTGCTCCCTAACCCTAGATTTCAGTCCTTCAGACTCAGATTGAATTATACCACCTACTTTCCTGGTTCTCCACTTTGCTGACAGCAGATTGTGGGAATTTTTGGCTTTCATAATTGTGTAAACCAAATTCCTGTAATAAATCTCCATCTATATATACACATACACATATATGGAGAGTTATATATACGTCTTCTATCAGTTCTATTTCTCTGAAGAACACTGACTAATACACTTACTATGCTGTTAATACATTGTCCTCATTTTGAGACATTTTAAATCTGCTTTATAAAACCAGCCACAGAAACATGAAATTAATCAAAGACAACTTGTAATGTAGAGAGCATGAAATTGAGAGAAAGGAAAACTGTGTTCTAAACCCAGGTCTGCCATTGATTTATCACGTGGATTTGAGCAAGCCCCTCAAACTCTCTGACCTTAACTCATGCAACAAATATGTATTAAATACCTATCCTTTGCCAAGCATCTAGCCAGGCACTAGAGATAAATAAGCTATTGTCCATGAGCTCAGGAGCCACCATACACATGAGGAAGACAAATGCATTATGAAATAAGTATAGTTAGATAATGTCTATACTGAAGTTGTCTACCAAGTAGTGAGGGGTGAAGAGCATGACCCCAAGAGCTTAGACACACTGATGATGGGAGATAAGGCTGCTAACACTTCCACTGCCTCTACACATGGCTTTTGTGAATATCAAATGAAATTATGTATGTTAAAACGACTTGGAAAATAAAATGGATACTCACTTTTAAATGAAAAAATAAGAATGTGTGCTATTTGTCCCCTCTAAGTATGACAAAGTAGTATCTTATTATTTCCCTCTGTGATTAGCACATAGTAGGTGCTTCATAAATCTACAACAAATAAAAATGTATGCAAGAATACAGAGATCCAGAAATTCAGAAAAGTGAGAGTTGGTGGTGTTTTACCAAAGTTTGGGAAGGCATAATTTTGTAAATTTAGAGTCAAGTTTAAACCATAAAAAGGACGTGCAGAAGAAAAAAAAAAGTATTTCAGCAGATGGAGAACAGTCTGAATGAAGATTTGTATAATTATAATAGCAACTATGCTTTGGTTATAAAATAAAGGCCAGGCAATGTGGTTCATGCTTCAACTGTCATTTATATAATCCTTATAAAAACTTTGCAAATAGATATTATTGTTTTTATTTTCCAGTTTAAATATAGGAAAGTTTGCCACAGTCACACAAAAATTGAGTGTTAGAGTTGGAATTTTGGTCAATTAGACTCAAGATCAAAAGAACTACCCAATAATTATATGCAATATAAACTGGCTAAACTGGTGCTTCAGATAGTAATCTTCATTCTCATGGCAAAGTGCCCCTCTGGTTTTCCTAGCCAGTATTAAAATGTTCCTTCCCTGTTTCCTTTATGGGAATCTCTTACTTAACAATTTAAATCTTGGTCCTACTTCAGATAATGGCTCCAATATGTGTTCAGATCTGTAAGCCAGAAACCTAAGAATCACTCTTGACACCTCTTTGCTTCCCCACCCCCCACTATACATGCACACATAGCAAATCACCCTTAAACTCAGTGGCTTAAAACAATAACCATTAATTTCACACCTGAGTGTGAAGATTGATAATTTAAGACTGTGTTTGTCTAGGTGTTTCTTCTTGCCTTGGTTGGGCTCTCACATGTCTGGCTGTTAGCTAATATAGAATTGCCTTGGCTGTGATGGCCAGGGCGATTCAGTTTTGCTTCACTTGATCCACCCACAGAAGCTCAAGGTCAGAGTCAGGAGCTCAAGCCCAGAGTTGAAAGCTCATTACCTGCTCCTGACCTCCTGTCTTATGTTACACCCTGAGTCCTTCACCTCCTTGGTTGCAGTCACCCCCATCCTCTCCATACTCCCCCTCATAACAGGACTATTGTACACTGTCAACTTGTCTGAAACACTCTTCTCAGCTCACAGTTCTTGGCTTATTGCCACTGCTCCTGCAAATCCCAGGTTATGTGTCACTTGCTCATGAAAGTTGACCAATACAAATAACTCTCTAACAGGGTCTCCTGATACTACATACTCTCCACCAGATCTCTTGTCACAGCTGCAATGTTATTTATATAATTATTTAAATAAACTCTGGTTTGTCAACTGGATTCAGTGTTATATGTAGGCAGGAATCACATCTGTTTTTACTCACCTTTGTATCCCCTGAGTCTAGCTCAGTACGTGACCATAAATATGTAATGAATGAGGCAAAATAAAGAAATGAATCTGTGAAAGTCACTTAGGAATTTTAGTAAAAAAACTGGGCTACTTAACTCACTCCTTAGTCTCTCATCTTACTCAATGTTAGTTCAAATACAAATCTAATCAGGTTATTACCTAAACAAGGTTCCTCAGTGGCTCATCATTGACAAATAGAAGAGTTAAGCTTCCTTAGGAAGCCCCACAGGGCCTCTCTGGACATGCTCACCGTCTGCCTCTCCTCCTCTTGTCCATATATATGTCCCCCAAACAGCACCAAGTCTCTCCTCACACCATTCATCCATTACTCTTGTAACACACCAAATATCCTTCTGCTCTTCCATCTTTGCTACTCCTACTGACCTCTTTTCTTGTCTGGCCAACTCCAAGTCATCCATTAGCTCTAGTCTAATGTCCCTCTGGAGAAGCTACCTTGAACATTCATCATGGCTCCAGACTGTGTGAGTCCCTTCTTCCTTTTGGTTCAAACAGCTCATTTATAATCTTCCATTATGTAGTTCATCTTTTTATACTCTATTGTAATGGAAAGTGTGCCTTTGTCTGATCTTCCTGCTTTATAGGAACATTCTACAAAAGAAGGAAGAAACATCTTTCAACCCCTTAAGATGAGGTCAGTCTCATAGTAGATACCAAATATTTGTCAGATAGATGGATGGCTGAATGGATAAATGAGTGGATAGGAAAGGCTCCATTGTCATTAGCCTTAGGTTGAGGGAGAAATACAGAGATTGGTGACTCCAGAAATAGAACTTCAAACTTAGGGTGCTCAGATGATATCAATCAAAAATCCATTTTAGGATTGTTCTTCCTGTCTTCCAATTTTTTTCTTTATAAATCAGGAGCAAAACAAAAATTACTGACTCTCTTCTGGATCAGATAGAGACCTGAAGGTCACCTACTGTCCGAAATGCTCTATGAGGGTAGTGCAGGAAGGATCTCATCCTACTGGTATGGCACAGTGACAGGAACCTGGACTTTGGAGTAGGACTGCCCTGGTCCTGTGTCCCAGGTCTACAACTTATTAGCTGGGTGACCTGGGACAACTTCTTTTCACCTAATGTTTCTTCTCTGTAAAATGGGTATAATACTGTATATCCAGCAAGGCTTTTATAAGGATTAAATATAGTATATTACTGAGTACCTATGCAGTGAATATTTATGTGTTTCTTCCTTCTTTACCTCCCTTTCCATTTTACAGCAGCAACTAAGACTTGGCACAGGAGATGGAAAAATGTCTCCTTCTTTCTAGTGAGAGAAAGACACTTTGCATCTCTCAGGACCGAGTTCAGTATCAGTTACCACTTCCTTCTCACCTTTCATCTTGTCAAAAGAAGTTTCGTCTGGATTTCCTGGTTTGCATTGCCATTTTACTGTGTTTCTAAAGAGAAGCTTTTAGATAAATAAGGAGGGGAAAGGCCTCAACATCCATTTTGTCAGAAACAGAAAGAAAATCCTTGAATTCCATTTTCTGCCAGAGAGCTGATTCAGCAGCTCGTCACCTTCTCCATCCCAACTCCATATTTTCCCCTTTATTTCAGGCACTGTTCTCATTATCCACAACATATCTTAGTCAGCAACTTTATACTCCCCTTTTAAATAAAGAACAACCCTTTTGATCTCTTTTACTATCAATGACTGGCTGACAGTTTGAATAAGGTCACCCTAAGTGGGCTCAGGATGTCAGACCAGGTCCACTGCAGTGGTTCTTCAGCGTCCCCAACATGAGACTGGGTCGGCTCTGCCTACCTAAGGGCCCACCCATTCCCAAGCCAGTTACAACCTGCCTGCCCTTTGTGAAGTACCCACCACTCAGCAGAATGCAGAGTCCTGAGTTGATCTTGCTGCTGGAATAATTTGCAATGTGCTCTGGGCAAATTATTGGTCTGTGCACTCCAGCCTGATGTGGCAGGGTCTCCCCCATCGCCATTCTGGATTCTGTGACCAGCTATTCTGAACTCAACCTGCCTAATCACGACCCCAATGTCCTGACTTAGTGAAGGCATATGTATCACAGTCTCCACAGCCAGCCAGAGTGAATCCAAATCTCTGCCCGGACACTTACCAGTGTGTGGCCTTGGGAAAGATGACATATACTTTCTGACACCTAGTTTTTCCCATGTAAAAATGAGGACAAGACAGCTTTCACAATTTATGATGTTGATGATTGAACTTAAAAAAGAAAAGAAAAGAAAAGAGAGAGAGAGAGAATGGGAGCAAGAGTGTGAAAGCAAGAGGAAAATGAATGCCAGCATTCCTGACACTTGATTGCTGACAAATAAAAGTTCATGGCCTCCATTTCCCCTTTCTCTCCTTCCTCCATAAGGAGGCTAGACACTGCTGTCTGCTTCTTCAGCCGCTACTGCTTAGTTAGCGTCTTACTTCAAAAGAACTTCTTAAACACACATACTGCTATGCCTCACATGAAGACTATCTCTTAATTGTTACCTTTGGTTTCAGTAAGAAATACTCTGTCCACCTGGGCGAGCCTTAAAGAAACCAGTTGGGTAAGTCAGCATATCTGAAAGCTGAAGGAGTTTTATTGAATGTTCAACCTAGATACTACTTCCTCCCGGTAAACCTCTGTGAATAAGAAGCCCTAGTCAGAGCCCTAGTTGCAGCTATACAGTGCCTGGGACTTACCCATCAGAGCTCTTAGTGAACTCTAATACAATCTCTTGTTCCCTAGTCAGCCTCCACAGTGTATCCCAGGCTCCTAGAAGGGGGTAGGATGCTGAACTCCTTGCAGTGTTTGGCAAAGCTGGTGCATGATGAAGAGTGTTTGATGAGTAAATGAATGGTGTGACAGAAGAAGGGTGGGACTTGCCTAGAGTAGTTTGGAAAGGTGACAGAGGGTCATTAAGCTAGAATAGAACAAACTAAATCTTCTTAGGACAAACAACATTTATTTAACTTCTGCTATGGTCTAGAAACACTGAGAGTGTTTTACTTACATGCCTTAACTTAATTCTTTCAACTTGTATGTAATATTTCCATCCCATTTTACAGATAAAGAACTGAGGCATTGAGACTTCAAGTCACATACTCAAGGGTGCAGAGCTTTAATCGAGGTCTCTGTGGTGACTCCACACCACACTAGGACCTACAATTTGTAATTCTTGCTTGCAAAGGAACAACCATTCCTGCCACTCTTGGAAATGAGGCTGAGAAGGAATGAATCTTTTCCTGTGCTAAGTGACAACATTTTAAAGAAAGCTTTTACCTAATGTGAAATGAAAACATTTTCTTTATGAGAAATATGCAATCCATATGTGCATTTATATTTCAAAGCCCCCAATTCACTAGGATTTCTTTAGGCTATTTTTGTCAGGGTTTGAAAAATAGCTCCCTGTGATTTTTTTGATGTGAGTTAATATAGTGATAAGCACCATAAAGTCTCTGGGAATAACACATCATTAATTTACCTCAGAAAATAAGACTTCAGCGACAAATAAACCTCATAAGGGCTCTGTGGTTAAAGTAGTTTGGCCAGCAATGGCTATGTCAATTGACTGAAATTAAAGGTAAAAGGAGTGCAGCAAATGTAACAAATAATTATTTTATGCAGCTGAACAACACATAGCCTGCTTTATGAAGGACTCTTGACTAAGTTGAAAGGAAAAATAAATTATTAGAAACACTCCATTTTAATGGGAGGAGACATTATGTTCTGAGAAGAGCATTGGATTCATAAGAGACCTAATTTAAATCCTTGCCTGGCCACTAATTAATTGATTGACCTTGGAAAAGTAACTTTTCTTCAAAAGTCCTTGGTATCATAATCCGTAAAATGAAAGAATTGAATTCTAAGAGCTCTACAGTCTCATCTGAACCTAACTTTCTGGAATTCCAAAGATTTTATGTCACTTAATGATTGGAAACAAGAACACATTCTCAGAGGGAAATGTGGTTCATTTGGATGAAAATCAAGGGACTCAAGCAGCAGTGTGCTTAATGATGATACATGAACTTTGAAGTAAAACTGACCTGGCCTTGAGTCCTTGTCCTGCCACTTATTGGTCAAGTGATTTTGGATAAATTTGTTCACCTTTTTAAGATTCAATTTTCTCATCTCTAAGTTTGTTTTTTTTTTGTTTTTGTTTGTTTGTTTGTTTTGAGTTGGAGTCTCACTCTGTCGCCCAGACTGGAGTGCAGCGGCCACTCCCGGCCACCGCAGCCTCGACCTGCTGGGCTCCGGCAATCCTTCCGCTTCAGCCTTCCAAGTAGCTGGAACTGCAGGCGTGCGCTACCACACCCGGCTAATTTTTTTGATTTATTGTAGAGATGAGGTCTCGCCTGCCCAGGCGGGTCTCGAACCCGCGGGCTCAGGCAATCCACTCACCTCAGCCTCCCAAAGGCGCAGGATTACAGGCTGAGCCACTGAGCTGGCTTCTAAGTTTGTATATAAAACTTTCCCCAGGCAACCCTCTTTTGAGTCCCCTCTGGCCACAGGAGCTTTCCCACCAAAAAAAAAAAAAAAAAAAAAACTTTCCTCAAAGGATTGTCATGAGCATTAAAGGAAAAAAAAATAAAATAAAACTCCATGAACAGCATCTGTAACATAGTAGATTTGTGATGCAAATGAACCTTTATTATGATATTAACAACCTATATGAATGTCTCTCCTGGTGTGGATGAGGGTGTGTCTGTGGGCAAATAGTAGAAATGAGAAGACAAACTAGCTCCCTGGTGGTGATCTGGGGGGGTCCAGAGAGGTCCTATTCAGAGTTGAAAAATTTGTGCAAGTACTAAAGCCAAAAGAGGCCAGGAGTCAATGAAGTGAACCAGGGACAGATGTCAGTGTTGGTGTCAGAGTTAGGAATTCTAGGACTGGAATCATAAATTAGGGAATCAGCAACATATGGATGGCATTTAATGCCATAGACTGAATAGGATCACCCAGGAAATGCTTCTCAACCCTGGCTACACATGGGAAACACCTGGGAAGCTTTTAAAAAATAGTGATGCTTCAATCCGACCCTCAGAAATTCTTATGTAATTGGTCTCAGGTGTGGCCTGAGCATCTGTATCATTAAAAGCTTCTTGCATGTTTCTAATATCCAGGCTAAGTTGTGAAGCAGTGACTTAGGGAGAAAACATAGAAGAGATTTAAGGACTAAGCCTGAAATACTCCCAATATCTAGAATTCATCAGAGAAAGAGGAGCCAACAAAGGAGACTGGAAAAGAGCTGTCTTTGAAGCAAAAGAAAAAATACAGAATTTGAGAGAAAAAACCAAAATGGATTTCAATATGGAAAGACTGTTCAAAGCTAGCGAGAGGCCAAGTAAAATCAGAATAGAGAAGTTACTAATGGACAAGTTGACACAGAAGACCTGATGGACAGTACAATGGAAATTTCTATGGCAGGTGAATGTGAACCATATTAACTCAAATTTTTTTTTCCTTTCTTTAATACCTAGCATAGAAATTGACATATATTTGATAGTGGATTTGTTGAATTGGCTCCTAATCAACATTTGTGCATTTAAAGACTGTTTCTGGAATGGTTCAAATTTTAGGGTAAAATAAATCCATCCAGATCTATATGCCATGAATTCATTGAATGACGAATGATTCACTTGAAAACTACCTATGGTGTCATTTCCTCATTGCACTCTAGTTACTGTAGTTACGTGCTAGATTCAGAGCTGCTATATATAACCATTCATGTTGCTCCTTGAATGATTTTAGGGGTCACTATTTCCAGAGATTGCAATGTAAATAGCATCTCCTGGATTGTGTGCACAAAACCTGCATACCTGTGCAAAACAGTCCTAGCTAGATGGTGCTAGGAAAGAGGCTGGAAGAGAATAAAGGTAAGTTTTATCAAGTTCCAGTAGTGTGCCACTATATTCAAATACTTCAACATAACTTCACACATTTTTAAAACTTTATTTTATCATGAAGATGTGGGGTACAAGTCAGGATTAGGTATATAAGTAATGTATGCACAGGTAAAGTTTGTGCCTCCAACTGGTACTCATTTCCCCTGGTTTAGAATCACGTACTCTTTGAGTTATTACATGCCTCCCCCCTTCCTTCCTCCCTGGCAGTATCCCACAATTTCCAATCCCTCCCTTGTGCTATTGTGGTTAATGTTCAGGTTCCACTTCCATATGATCCTTCAATCCCCCTTCTGGGAATATACCTGGAGGAACACAAATCATTCTACAAAAAAGACATCTGCAAGCACATTTTATTGCCACACTATTCACAATAGCAAAAACATGGAACCAACCCTACTGCCCATCAAAAGTACACTGGATAAAGAAACTGTGGAATATTACGCAGCCATAAAGAAAGACAAAATTATGGACTTCTTGGCAAAGTGGATGAAATTGGAGGTAATCATTCTTAGCAACCTATCACAGAAACAAAGAGTCGAACTTTACACTGTTTTAGAGAGTAGAGCTTATCATTTTCATTTCCATTTAACTATTTTTTTTTTTTGAGTTGGAGTCTCACTCTGTCGCCCAGACTGGAGTTTAGCAGCCGCTCCCGGCCACCGCAGCCTCGACCTGCTGGGCTCCGGCGATCCTTCCGCCTCAGCCTTCCAAGTAGCTGGAACTACAGGCGCGCGCTACCCCGCCTGGCTAATTTTCGATTTATTGTAGAGATGAGGTCTCGCCAAGTTGCCCAGGCGAGTCTCGAACCCATGGCCTCAGGCGCGGGATTACAGGCTGAGCCACCAAGCCCGGCTCCATATAACTATTAATGTAAAACTCTGAAGGGTCCTAGAATACACAGGTGGTAAAGGCAGACCTTATGCTACGTTCTTAGGTGACCTCACTTTGTCTTGACACCCTATGATGTATCCACCAAATGCAGCAGTAAAGCTCTAATACAATTTCAAATTCAGTGAATATTTATTGAGTGCCTACGTTATAGCTACCATTGCTTCAGACCCTTGGAACAACATCATTGCCAAAAATGCAAAAATCCCTGTATTTGAGGAGCTCATGGTCTAGTGCTTATTACCACTATGCCTACTGGCTCATCCTAAATATTTATTAGGTTAAGTAGCAGACCTAAGTTTAAGTCTTAGCTTCACTGCACACTGCATAGTCTGTGACACTAAGCAAGTTACTTCCCCTTTCTCTTTCTTAGTTTCCTCAGCTGTTCAATGTGGCAAAACAAGCCTTCTTTAGAGATTCTTGGTATGTTGTGGTTGAGCAAATAGAAGTATTTCTGTAAGCAAATATACTACAGGCAATCGACAGCACTAGAAATACATTTTTAAAGGGTAAAGTACAACTGGACCACAAAGGAAGATAATCCAGGTTGTGGTAGTTTGGAAGGCCAGGGTGTGCCCAGGGTAAGGCTGTGGTAAGTTGAAAGGTTTGGGTGTGCCCGGGGTAGACAGTGGTGGGTTGGAAAACCTGGGCATACCCAGGGTAGGCAGTGGTAAATTGGAAGGCCTGGGCATGCCCAGGTTAGGCCATGGTGGGTTGGAAGGTCCAGATGTGCCCAGGGTAGATAGTGGTAGGTTGGAAGGTTTGGGCATGCCCAGGGTAGACTGTGGTGGGTTAGAAGGCTTGGGTGTGTCCGGGGTAGGCTGTGGTGGGTTGGAGGGCCTAGATATGCCTGGGATAGACTGTGGTGGATTGAAAGGCCCAGATGTGCCCAAGGTAGACTATAGTAGGTTGGAGGGCCCGTGTGTGCCCAGGTAGGCTGTGGTGGGTTGGAAGGCCCAGGAGTGCCCAGGGTAGGCTTGCTACATAAAATGCTGCCAACATTGCCACCACTGCTTCATTCCAACCCCTCTCATTGCAGACAAATCCTTTCTCTTAACTCCTTTAATGTATATATGACTGTTTAAAGGGCAAAAACTAATAATTGTACTAAGAATGGGGGAGTTAAAGAAAATACACTTAGGCAAGGTTCTTATATTTTAAATGAAGATATTAAATTTAACTAAATAGTTTGGTATAAGTTTAAGATTTATATTTAATCCCTTGACCAAGCAAAAAAATATAAAAGCAACATGGATAAAAAGCCAACAAAATAACAAAAATGGAATACTAAAAAGCATTCAATTAATACTGAAAGAAGGCAGAAAGAAAGAACAAAGAAACAAAAATAGATTAGACAAATTTATAAAAAGTAGAAACATATCAGGTAAAGTACAACCACATTAAAGTCTATGGTATGATAACAGACTAAACACTCCATACAAAAGAGTAATTGTCAGGTAGCATAACAAATCAAGAATGAACTATATCATGTCGATAAAAGACACACTTTAAATACAAAGACAAATAGATAGGAAATAAAAGACTGAAAAATAAATTTATCACACAAATAGTAAGCAAAAGATAGCCAGAGTGACTATATTAATATTAGACAAAATAGAGTTCAAGTCAAAGAGTTGAAGAATTTCACTAGGGGCAAGCAGGAACATTTCATAGTGATAAAAGGGTGAATATCCTGGGAAAACATAAAGTGATAACTATAAATGCACATCATATCTGAACTTCAAAATATAAAACATCAAAACTTATATAACTAAAAGGGAACATAAATAAATCCACAATCATGTTTGGAATTTTGAAATACCTCCCCCCTTTGTGATTAATAGAACAATCGTACAAAATATAGAAGATCGACCCACTTAAACAAATTGGCATTTATGAAACATTCTACCAAAACCTTACTAGGTAGATAAATCCACTGTGAAATAACATTGCAGTAGGACTCCCTTTATTACTTTACTCCACTATTCCCCAATCTGGCAAGAGTCATGAGAGCATTTTGAATCCCCAAATATCATCAGCACCTTGGACTTTGTATCCAACATTCTCCAAAAGCTATCCACCTTTGCCCACTTAAAGTTTACCCAGTAAATGATTATAAGTCCCATTGAGGAAGGACTGGGGAGTCCTCTGATTCTAATTTTGCCATGTGATTTAGTATTCTTCCACACAAGGACCCTACCTCTCACTCAGCTGTTGGAACCCGGGTTCAAAAACTGGAGCACATCTAGAAACTTGGCAAGACATTGTGAATTCCATTGGTTCAGCTGACCTCAGCCATCTGCTCATTTATTACTGATCCTTTGGTTGTATATACAAAGGAGCACTCCTGTCAGTCCCCCATCTCTTGTTCCCCAAGGTACACTATGCCATGTTCGTCACCTCCATCTCAGCAAGTGAGGCTCCCCTGGCAGCCATTCTGACTTTGCTTCCCCTTACTGTGGATATCCTTACTGGCTTCTGGAAGTTCAGAGCTCCACCTGGTCTCTGCTTCTCAGTGATTTTATTATCCCAATCCTTACTAAGCTGTCCAGTTCTCTAACAGCATCTGCTAACATCAGGCAAGTCTTCAGGAAATAGCTATTACTGAACTTCTCAACAATGCTGGTGTCACCATAATCTGAGCATTCATTTTCATCTCAGCAAATGAGAACTTAAACTAGATGGTAAGTTTTCCAATCTTAGGTAGTAAACACTCTAGCATGGCTATTTCTCTTTTGACCCTTTCTTCCATGGTTTCCCATGACAGTTCCAGCATCTATATATTATGCACAGTCCATTAGTGGTAAAGTCAATCATGCCTTGACAAAAAGCCCAACCTTTTTCATCATGCTAAAAAATATTCACAGGAATTTATTTTGTTATAGGTTTTATGTTTTATTTGTGTTTTTAGTCGTTTGGTTGACTGGTTAGTTTGAATTGAGTAAACTGGTCTGAGAAGTTTTGGTTTTTATCTCTATAAATTTTCTAACCAGCTAACTTTTTCAAAGGGATAGTGACAGTTTAGAGGTATTTATAGAATCAAAAGAAAAAAGAGAATATGGTTGCAGAGGGTGTTATATGTGCCATGCTGTGATTGACAAAATAATAAAAATAAACTCCTGCTGTTCACTTGTGCAAGGCTTAATACACACATTGAAGACCATGTTCTAATCTAGATGGATTTCCATTTTCTCAAATGACAATAATCGCCCTGGCTTTGTCTGAGAGGATTTGAATGCCATGAGTACTGTGTGACTCCACTGGTTCTGTGAAGAATAATTCACAACTGAATGACCTTCTCTGGGACTCTATTTCCGATTAAAACTTAAGAGCAACACTAGCTCAAAACTCATTTATAATCCTAGAAGTTAAAAATGTGTTCAACTACATGAAAGTACAGATGTGGAGGCTGGGCACAGTGGCTCATACCTATAATCCCAGCACTTTGCGAGGTCGAGGTGAGAGGACTGCCTGAGCCCACAGGTTCAAGACCAGCCTGGGCAACTTGGCAAGGCCTCATCTCTACAATAAATCAAAAAATCAGCTGGGTATGGTAGCACATGCCTCTAGTTCCAGCTACTTGGAAGGCTACGGGGAAAAGATCACCTGAGTCTAACAGATCGAGGCTGCAGTGACCATGAGTGTGCCATTGCACTCCAGCCTGGGCAACAGAGTGAGACTTTGACTGAAAAAAAAAAAAAGAAAAAAGAACGGGTGTGTGACACTCATACACACTGCCTCCAGAGGTCCCAATAGCATCCACCTTGGATCTGTAGATTCATATTTTCATGTTACCAAATGCATGTGCTTGACCATATATCTGGATTTGTGTGCCTTCGTTTGGAAACTGGAAGTGATAATCCCTAACTTTTAGGGTTATTGCAGGATTTCTCAACCTAGGCACTATTTATATTTTGGGCTGAGTAATTATTCATTGTGGATGGGTATTCTGCACTTCATAGGATGCATAGCAGCATACTTCTCTCCACTAACTAGATGCCAATAGCACCCCCCACCCACCAATGGAGATATCTAGACGTTGTCAAATGTCCTTTAGAGGACAAAAGTCATGCCCACTCTTCCTTTTCCAACTTTCCTATTGAGAAGAACCACTAGGATGTAATAAAGACAACAACAATAATAGAAAATTGTGATAGGTTTTTATTTTTATATGTATACAGTATGCCAGACACTGTCCAGAGGCTTCACACACCCCCTATCATTCCTTCCTCACAAGAGCCTTAAGGTAAGATTTGATGAGGTACATACTCTTGCCATCTTGTATTATAGAAGGAGAGCCTGAAACATGAAAAGGTTAACTTTACCAGTGTCAGGGGTGAACTTAGGTCATATGTTCCCATAGTCAATGCTTGTAGGAAATGAAGAATCTCAAGTCTCACCCCAGATGAACTGAACCAGAATCTTCATTTTAACAAGATCTCAGTGATTCACATGTTCATTAAAATTTTAGAGATGCTGATATAAAAAAATGCATCATTTCTGGAATATAGTAAGTGCTTATATTAGTCAGTGCTCTTCAGAGAAACAACAAACTCTGTGTATATGTGTGTGTGTATGTGTGTGTGTGTCTGAGAGAGAGAGAGAGAGAGACTGAGACTGAAAGTTTCCAATGATGACCATGGACAATGTGCTCCACTTACATGAGCAACCATTTCTTCATCTGAGATGGGAAGTAAAACAAATACCTTGTAGGGTGATTGTGAGGACGGAAGATGATGTCATTCTAATGCACCTGACACTGGCATAGAGCCCTGAGCCTTTCATTAAAAAAAACTAACTCTCACTCATCTGTCTGTTCCCTACTGATTTATTGCAAAGAATTGGCTCACACAATTGTGAAAATTATGGAGGTACAACTTCAAAATCTGCAAGATGGGCTGGCAATCTGGAGACCCAGGTAAGAGGTACAATTAGAGCCTAAAGGCAGTCTGCTAACATAATTTTTTTTCCTTTTTGAGAGAGGTCACTGTTTGTTCCATTCAGGCCTTCACCTGATCAGATGTGGCCACCCACATTACAGAAAAACTTTACTCAAAGTCCTTTATTTAATTGTTTATGTATGTGTGTGTGTGCTTTCAGCTCTTTTTAGAAGTTTTTTTTTTTTCAATTTCAATAGCTTTATTTTTTTTCCATACTTAGAAATATTCTTTCCCTATTGCTTCAGTGTCTGACAACCTTTTGGTTTCTTTCTTTGTCTTTCTCCTTTCCTTCCTTCTCTCCATCCCTCTCTCCCTTCCTTCCTTCCTTCCTCTTCCTTCCCTCTTTCCCTCTCTCTCTCCCTTGCTTCCTTTCCTCCCTCCCTCCCTCCCTCCCTTCCCTTCCCTTTCCTTGCCTTCCTCCTTTCCTCTTCAATAACTTTAAAAGGTAACAAATAGTTTTTGGTTACATGGATACATTGTATAGCAGCAAAAAGATCTGGGCTTCAAGTGTACCCACCACTCCAACCTGCACACATTGTAACTGAGAGGTGATTTATTGTCCCTCCATCACTCCCCCCGCACGGAGTCTCCAATGTCCATTATACCATTCTCTATGCCTTTGCAGATCTTTAGTTTAGCTCCCACTTATAAGTGAGAACATGCGGTGCTTAGTTTTCTGTTCAAGTTAGTTCACATGGGATGATGTTCTCCAATTTCATTTAAGTTGCTGCAAAAGACATTATTCAATTCTTTTTGATGACTGAATAGTGTTCCATTACATATATCACATTTTTCTTTATCCACTGATCAGTTGATGGGAAATTAGTCTGATTCCACATCTTTGCAAATGTGAATTGTGCTGCAATGAACAAGTGCGTGCAGGTGTCTTTTTAATATAACAACCTCTGTTCCTTTGGGTAGATACCTAGTAGTGGGATTGCTGGAACAAATGGTACATCTACTTTTAATGCTTTGAGAAATCACCATACCAATTTCCATAGCGGTTGTATAATTTACACTCCCAATGACAATGTATAAGTGTTCCCTTTTCACTGCATCTGTGTCAACATCTATTGTGTTTTTTTTTTTTTTAATCATGGCCATTTTCACTGTTGTAAGATGATATCTCATTGTGATTTTAATTTGCATTTCCCTGATGATTAGTGATGTCGAGCATTTTTTCATGTTTGTTAACCATTTGCATATCTTCTTTTGAAAGATATCTGTTCAAGTCATTTGCTGACTTTTTAATGGGGTCATTTGATTTTTTCTTGCTAATGTGTTTGAGTTTTTGGAGATTCTGGATGATAGTCCTTTGTCAGATGATAGTTTGTGAATATCTTCTCCCATTCTGTAGGTTTCCTGGTTGCTTGATTGATTTTTTTTCTGTGCCTTTTAGTTTAAATAAGTACTACTTATTTATTTTTGTTTTTGTTGCATTTGCTTTTGGGGTTTTAGCCATAAATTATTTGACTGAATCAATGTCTGGAAGAGTTTTTTTTAGGTTTTCATCTAGGATTTTTATGATTTCTGGTCTTACTTTTAAGTCTTTAATATCTCTTGTGTTAATGTTTGTATATGATGAGAGACAGGAATCTAGTTTCATTTTTTCTGTATGTAGTTATCCAATTTTTCCAGCACCATTTGTTGAATATGTTTTTCATATTATTTCCCCAGTGTGTGATTTTGTTTGCTTTATCAAAGATCAGTTGGTTGTAGGTATTTGAGTTTATTTCTGGATCCTCTATTCTGTTCCATTGGTCTACATGTCTGCTCTTGTACCAGTACCATTTTGTTTTGGTTACTACAGCTTTGTAGTATGATTTAAAGTCAGGTAATGTGATGTCTCTATCTTTGTTCTTTTTGCTTAGGATTGCTTTGGATATTCTGGCTTTATTTTTATTTCATTTTTTGGTTCAATATGAGTTTTCAGATTGTGTTTCTCACACACACACACACACACACACATACCCCAAAACAAACTGGAATCACAACAAAGCAAAATAAAACAAAAAACAACAGCCAAAAAAAGCCAGGAAAACCCAACACACACACACACACACACACACACACACACACACACACACCCAGCACAAAATGCAGGGGAAAAAAAGAGAAATAAAGAAAAAAATAGGCATTCAGGTTGAACCCTCACACATATATTCACACATACATTCAACTAAAAAACAGAAAAGAACAAAAGAGCAAAAACAAACCAACAGCAACAAAAAAAGCTGATGAACACTCATTCATCCATATACACACATAAACAGAAAACAAAAGAAGAAAGAGAAAACAAAGGAGGAGGGAAATGCAGATTGAACCCTCAAATACACATTCATGAACAAAGGAAAAATATAGAAAAATTAGAAAAACTAACAAATGGACAAATTTTTTTTTAATTTAAAAATATTTTTAAAAACTTGCCCTCTTATAGCAGGTTCCGTAAATGTTTATCTCAGTTGCCCCTCTGCTGTCTCCTGTGGAGCTTGTCCTCATCCACTTTCACCCCAGTGTCCAGACCAGGGAAAGAGAGGACAGTGGGGGTGGGTAGGGCTGCAGCCCCCCCGCCCCCCACTCTTGTATGGTCAGGGGGATCTCCTCCAGTGGGGAGATGAGGGATTATCTCTTCCCCAGGTACTGGTGGGGGGTGCCTCAACCAGGCCTATCCTGGAGTGGAGTCCTCCTATTGTGGCTGATGTCCAGGTTCTGCCTGGGTTCATTCCTCTCAGTCATGCCCCCGTGTGTGGATCTGACATTCAGAGGATTGCTGGGAAGGAGGGGGTTGAGTCAGCTGAAGACTCACCACTGATCTCCTTGGAGGTCTTCCTCCTTTTCTGGCAACACCCTTTGACCCAAGGTTCAATCAAGGTAGGAGGTGGTACACCGGAGACTCAGCACTCATCCTGTCCCTGCAGAGTTTGTGCTTTCAGGATATTCCCTCTGAGTTATGTTCAACCACTGAGTAGTTGATCTGTTGGTCACAGTGATCAGGTCTGTTGCTCCATGGTGAGCAAGTCAGAGCACTTTCCTGCCCCATTTTCAAGATGGTGGCAGGGTCCGCTTTCATCTTCCACAGTGGGGCTCTGCCTCTGGGCTCTCTCCATAACCCTTGCTGCCAGTTTCCAGCCAGGCACTGCAGTGGTGAGGCAAAGCCTAGAGCCGGTAGTCTCTCCCCACTTTCTTCCCAGGAAGGCCTTTGTCAGTTTTTAAAAAAAGGTGCTCGACTTCTGCCACCCAGGAAGAGCTAGGAACCAAATAGTGCAGCTGCAGCACCAGCCGCTTCACCAGGAGAGAGCTGGCTGCTTGCTCACGAGCTCCCACTTAGTCTCTCCCAGCAACTTCTTCCCAGGAAGGGTTTTGCTGATTAAAAAAAGAAGGGGAAAAAATGGCGCTCAGCTTCTGCATCTCAGGAATCACTAGGGTCCAAGCTGGTCCAAGCTGAGCAGCTGTGGCACCAGCCACTTCACCAGGAGAGCCCTAGCCACCTGCTCCTGAGCCCTTAGTCAGCCACTCACAGGCCCACTTACTCACCAACACATACACAATATTTTCCATACACTCACTCACACTTGGACTCACATAGTCTGACTGGTTCAGCTGCCATCTTCCTCCTGGTCTCTCATTTTGAGGAATGTTTCCTCTATGCCTATTTTGCTGAAGAGTTTTATCAAGAAGGATGCTGGATTTTACCAAATGCTTTTTCTGTATCTATTGAAATGAAATGATCATATAATTTTTGCTTTTAATTTTGTTAATGTAATGAGTCACATTTATTGACTTTTGCATACTGAACCACCCTTGCATCCCTGGGATAAAACCCACTTGATTGTGGTGGATTTTTTTTTTAATGTGCTGTTGAAATCAGTTTGTTAATATTTTGTTAAGGAGTTTTATGTCTGTGTTCATCGGGGATATTGGTCTGTAGTTTTCTTTGTTTTTGTTATGGCTTTTCCTTGCTTTGATATCAGGGTGATCCTGACTTTATAGAATGAGTTAGGGAGAATTCCATCCTCTTCAATCTTATGGAATAGTGTCAGCAGAATTGGTACCAGTTCTTCTCTGAAATTCTGGTAGAATTCAGTTTTGAGTCTATGAAGTCCTGGACTTTTTTTTTTCTTTTGAGACTTTTAATTTCTGTTTAAATCTGGTTACTCATTATTGGTCTATTCTGAGTTTCTATTTCTTCCTGATTCAAGGCTGGGGAGATTATATGTTTTGTTTCCAATAATTTATCCATGTCCTCTAGATTGTCTAGTATGTTTATGTTGAAGTGTTCATAATAGTTTTAGATAATCTTTTGTATTTCTGTCATATCAGTTGTAATGTCTTCATTTTCATTGTGGATTGTGTTCATTTCAATCTTTATTTCTTAATTAGTCTATCTAATGGTCTGTCAATTATGTTTATCTTTTCAAAGAACCAAATTTTTGTTTATTAAGCCTGTGTATTTTTCTCACTTTAATTTTATTTAGTTCTGTTCTAAACTTCATTATTTCTTTTCTTCTGCTAGTTGTGGGTTTCATTTGTTCATGTTTTTGTAGTTCCTTGAAGTGTGACATTAAGTTGTCAGTGTGTAGTCTTTCAGTCTTTTTAATGTCGGCCTTAAGTGTTGTAGATTTTCCTCTGAGCACAGCTTTGGCTGTTTTTCACAGGTTTTGATAACTTGCTTTATTGTTGTCATTAATTTTAAGGAAGTTTTTAATTTCCATCTTGATTTCATTGTTGACCCAAGGATCACTCAGGAGCAGATTGTTTAACTTCCATGTTTTCATTTGGTTTCATAATTGTTCTTGGAGTTAATTTCTAGTTTTATTCCACTGTTTTCTGAGTAGGTGCTTGAAATGATTTGGATTTTTTTGAATTTACTGAGACTTGATTTATTACCTATCATATGGTCTATCATGGAGAATGTGTCATGTGCTGATGAGAAAAATGTATATTCTGTAGTTTTGGGGTGGAGTGTTCTATAGATGTCTGTTAGTTCCATTTGCACTAGGGTCAAATTAAGCATTGGTTTAACCCCAATGTCTATTTGTTGATTTTCTGCATTTTTCTGTCCATTTCTGCCAGTGGAGTGTTGAAGTCTCCCACTATTATTGTATTGATATCTATCTTTTTTTTTTAGGTCTAGTAGAATTTGTTTTATAAAGCTGGAATCTCTGGTGTTAGATATAGATACAAATATATTTAAAATATATAACACCTTAGATCCCGACAGATCTGAGTTCTAATTTCAATTGTAAAATTTCCAATTATGACAGTGGACAATATGCTCCACCTACATGAGCATTCATTTCTTCATCTGAGATGGGAAGTAAAAATAAATACCTTGAAGGGTTATTGTGAGGACTGAAGATGACATTACTCTAATACACCTTGAGTAATACTGCCTGACACACAGCCCTGGAAAATATATATATCTCTGACTTTCACTCATCTGTCTGTCCCCTATTGCCCTTCTTCCTTTTCTTCTTCTTTCCTTTCTTCCTCCCTCCCTCCCAAAAACCCATTTTTGAAGAGTTAGTGGATGGCTTTTCATCCTACATACTGTCCTAAGGCTGGGGGCACAACACAAGTGCACAAATAAACAGAACCATCCTACCTTCTGTAATTCACAGCTTGTGGGGGAAACAGGAAGGCACCAGACAAGGGTGATATTACAAAAAGATCTCACCAGTGTGGCAATATATGTACAATGCAATGATTTTGTAAAGGAAGCAGACCAAGTTCTGCTTGGGAGAATCAAGGGAACCTACTGAGGAAGCAGTGTTTGAAATGAAGCTTTATGGCTATATCAGAGCTTTCTGGGCAGATGAAGGGAGAGGAAAGCCCTCCAGGGTACATAGTCACAAAAGCCTTTCCCGGGAAATATATAGGCCCTTTGGTGTGGATAAAGTATAGGATGGGGGTGGGGGGAAGCTGCTAGTGGGCAGGAGAGAATGGAAAGTGCCTGAGGTGGGACAGGAAAGCTAATCCCGTAGAGATATGAGGATTGGAAGGGCCTTATCTGTCACATGTAGGAGTCTGGGCTCTTACCAGTGGGCAATGGGAAACCACAAAGCAGGGGAGGAATATGATTAACCTCCTTTGTGTTTTAGATAAGATCACTCTGAAACTTTGAGTATTGTAGAAAGGCCAGAGTCAGAAAGGTACTTTAAGGCTCTCACAGAACCATTTTTCCTTTACTCCTTTACTCCCTTTCCCTCCATACTTTCCTTTTTTTGTCTGAGTTCCTTTCTCTCTCTCTCTGTCTCTCTCTCTCTCTGTCTCTCTCTGTCTCTTTATCTCTCTCTCTCTCTCAATCTCTCTCTCTCTCTCTCACACACACACAGAGAGAGAGAGAGAAAGAGAGAGAGAGACGCCTCCCACACACACAGCTAGGATTTACCTGGAATAGTCAGTCTCTTATAAATTATTCTGAGTTCTTCATCTCAGAAGTAGCCAAAACTTAGATGATAGGCATTTATGAGATAGCTCTAAACTTAGCAAAAAAAAAAGACTTAGAAAAGAAGAATTAAAGGAGGCCAGTATTTTCCATCTTGCCTTCTTATTTCCCAAGCATGTAGCATTTTTGACCCAGTGAAAAACTGACTTATGGATAAAAGTCCCATACCATAATATTAAAGTTTATTCAAAAGCCCCACAGCAAGACTCAGGTTATTAAGTAGTAAATGGATGCTGAATTAATGGAATAGAAATTAATTGATTACTGTAATAATTCTCAGGGTTGGAAACTATACAAATCTGTGTCTTGGAGGTTCTCACAGGGCTTAGAATGTAGAAATTGTTTTGACCATGAGACAAAACTGTAAGATGAAGGCCAAAGTCACAAAAGGATGTGTCTGGTCACACCATTGGTATTGTGGATCTCTAGCTTCCAAGAATGAGTTCAGAAGAATGAGTCTGCATAGGTTCTGTTAGTCCCAGGGGCCATATAAAATGGGGAGAGCAGCTCATTACAGATGACAGGCAGAATTCAGGTAGACAATCCTGAGGTCAATTCAGCTTGAACACTAAGCACTGTTGTGACCAAGTCACTTTACTTCTCTGACCCTACTGCCTAACCTGTAAAATATGAGAAGAAAATTCATCCCATCTTACCGGTTTGAGATGGCATATCGAAAATATAAATTTTGTAAGTAGTCAAGGCCAAACAAGCATTTTCTGAACAACTGAATGAAAGAATAAATTAATGACATCAAAACTATTTTACCCCAACCTCCCAAGACCAGAAAGGAGAGAAATAGAACCATGGGGAGAGCATCTGCTTTAGCAAAGGTATCTAACCTGACAGAGGTCAAGGCTCTAGGATGTGGGTGAAGCACCCTGAGAAAGTTCACCATGGCTTGCAGTCTTCTCCCAGCCAAGAAACCAAGCTTACAAGGTGTCTTCCTCTCTGGTTCTTAGAACTAGAGAGCTCAGTCATTACTAAAACAAGGTCTTTCACTGACTCAACTTAAAATGACACTTGGAAGTACAGCTGGAAAATATGCCCATCTCATGGGAAGTAAGGTTATTTCAGGGGGAAAAAAAGCTTCTGAAGAGATCTCAAAGAAAGTTCTAGAGAAGACTGTCCATCTCCTGTCTCATATTAACTTCCTCTCAGATTTCCCTTCACACCTATTCTGAATTCCAACTACTTTCCTCTGTCCCCACTCCTGCCCACCTGATCCCTTAATTTGTACTCTGAGCAAATGGTTTTCTCTCATTTCCTGAGAAGATAGAGTCTATCCACATTCTGTTCCCTTGGTTTTCCTTATCCCTCCCATCCTGTTCCCTCGGTTTTCCTTATCCTCATTGTTCCCCCATGTCTGAGAAGACAATGAATAGTGTACAGGATTATGGAGACACAAAGACACTGGATAAAATTTCTATTTCAGCACTCACTGTTCATGTAAAATTGAGCTTTGTTATTCTAATCTGTAAAGTGGGAAGATTAAATACCTAATCCTATCTTTCTCAAATAACATAATATATGTAAACCTCCTGGACTGTAGGACTGTAGTTTTTTTTTTGTTTTTTTTGTTTTTTTTGTTTTTTGAGTTGGAGTCTCACTCTGTCGCCCAGACTGGAGTGCAGTGGTTGCTCCCGGCCACCGCAGCCTCGACCTGCTGTGCTCCGGCGATTCTTCCTCCTCAGCCTTCCAAGTAGCTGGAACTACAGGCGCGCGCTACCACGCCTGGCTGATTTTTTGATTTATTGTAGAGATGAGGTCTTGCTTGCCCAGCCGGGTCTCGAACCCACGGGCTCAGGCAATCCACTCACCTCAGCCTCCCAAAGGCGCGGGATTACAGGCTGAGTCACCGAGCCCGGCTAGGACTGTAGTTATTAATGTAAACAGCCATTCAGTAGTCATTCTTCTATACACACACGTAGCCACGCACTCTTCATTTATATGTGATCTACCTCCATCTTCCAAAATTATCTTGTGAGGCCTTGCTCTAAGCAAGGTCTCTAGATTTTGTTTTGTTTTGTTTTATGGGAAGGAAAACAAAATTGAGGTATTTTCTGCATATCAATTAATAATAATTAATAAATGATAATATTTATTGACATCTCACTATGTGTTTGGCACCATAATAAGTGTTTTCCACTTGTTGTCTTGCTTAAATCCTAACACAAGCTATAAAGTAGGTACTATTATAATCTGCTTTTTGCGGATAATAAAAAGCTCAGTGGTATCAAACTCAGTGGTATTAAATGACTAGAGCAAGCTAGACCAGAATTTGAGGCAATGCAAATGGAATCTAGAACCTGGGCACTTAACTCCATTCCATTATAAAACATCTACTACTGACCTTCCACTTCCAATTTCAATTAGCTCTTCCCTCCTTATCTACTTACTTCACCACCTCACGCTCATGCACGTTGCAAAAATTGCCACATATGTCGACCATTGATTGATTGATTCCACAAATACTCATTAAGCCCTGCTATGTTTCAGGCTCTGGAATAAAACAAATAAAACAGGCACACAGACTATGAACAACAACAAAGCAAACAGAAAAACTGACTGCATTTCAAATCTGGGATGAAGCAAAATGGATATATAATTTATATATTTTTGGTGGAGGGGCCATGTGAGTCATCCAAAATATCAGATGAGAAACTTACTATTGTTTCTAAGTAATTCAGTTGATAAGTAAATATGAATGTATTTTATTTCTGGAACCCATAATATTTTTAAGTGAAATAATCTTCTAGAGCAGCCACTATGACCTGTCGCTAGATCTTCCCCTTCCTCACATCAGTCTTCATTTTGGGGTTCAGAGGTCATGGCAGAGACCTCAGGCTTGCTTCTCTGAAGCAAGACTCACTTCTCTGCAGTAAGCAAGAGAATATGAGAGGATATTTATAGATATCCCGGGGAAAGAAAACACCACAGGAGAGCCAAGCACTTTGGAATCCAAGGTGAGATATAGCCAGGCTGAAGGAACACTGGAAAGAGAAGGTAGAGCTTTCATTCCAGCTCTCTTCACTAACTAACTGAGTAGTACAAGACACTCACCTGAGATTGACCTCACTTTTCCTGTCTTTAACAGGAAGAAGCAAATTTGATTTTGTTGTGACATTATTATGATGCTCTCAGATACAGATTAGACCCAGAGTTCAAGAGAAAAAGACACAAAAGAATGATGCTGAGAGTATTCTAAACCCCTGTCCTTAACAAAGGAGCAAAAGTTCAAAAGAAAGAGATTGCACAGTTGGATTAATCAGGTCTGCAGCCACCCTCACCTCTGGGACATCTTTGTTTTTTGTTTGCTCTTTGTTTTTTACAGTTCAGCTGACAGCTTCTGCTGAGGCAGGATTAAAATGGCAACAGAACGATGTCACCCTGATTCGGAGAAGGAAGCATGCTAGATGGGGATCAGATAGTATCTCTATTTTCATGAAAATGATATCTCACCTTGTCTGTGAGTATCTGGCCTACATCTCAGTTTCTGGAAACCCCAGATTCAGAACAACACCCTTAGTGGGTTTTGAAATGAGAGGTTCAGAGAAGTAAAGCAACTTGGTCACAACAGTGCTTCTTGAAATGATTATTGTTTGAATAAGCTATTTTTAAAATTTACTACCAGGATAGTAAATGATAAGATATTCTCATACCAATTAACATCCTCTTTGATAGCATTTATCTGAAAACTGGAAATTACTTGTTATTCCATCCAAACAGGAGAAAACAATATTTACACAGTTATTATTAAACGCAAGAGCTTTGTCTACCAACTCCACCTGCCATAAAGCCTTTTTAGAAATGAAAGTCAGTAATTATCTTATTCACACTCACTTAGCAAGCATTTTGAAACAGCACTCAGAATTCAGGGAAGAGGACATACTTGCGGCATGATGACTCTAGCAAATGCTTAGGCTTGTTGGAGGGACCGTTGCTGGGTACTTTACTGAGAAAACAGCTCTGGGTCTCCTAGACAAATTTTTTAAGTGGAAGAAGATAGTTGAAGAAGGGGATGGGTGTGAGAAAGAAATTCTATTGATTATTTTCCCCTTTTGCTGAATGCTCAAGCACGTTGGTGAATGGGAGGGGTATTTGTATGTGAAAAGACTGTTTCAAGAAATTGAGAAGGCTTTCTTCTACTTACACAAAAGTGAGAGATGGTGAAGAGAAGTGAGGCATGTAAAAGCAGTTCACTAAGGCCTCTCCAATCTACTATCCCTCTGCAAAGATGATAATGGTAGTATTTGCTACTGCAAAATTATTTTAGTGAGACTTAATCCCCCCTGAGTTGCAAAATCACACATTTGAAGGCCATGGAAGGCAGCCTGGTATATTGAAACTAACCCTGAAGACAAAGCAGGTTTTAACCTGTGCTTAGCCTTCGATTTAACTCACACATTACCTAGATCTTATTTTCTTCACCTGGTTGGCTCCGCCCACCAATCTCATTTGCCTCTGTCTCATTTTTCTATATTGAACTTCCAAGTAAAGGCTCATTGCTTCACAGCGAAAAGCGTTAAAAATTTTTTTTTAAATAGGTAATGCCTAAGGATATTTGAGGCACTTAACTGCTAAGACTCTAGCTTAGAAACTTGTACCATTTGTGAGGGCTCTAGAAGGAATGACTTTATCAACACATAACATTGCCTCTGCCAGCTGGGCTACCTCGCCTCCTCAAGACCCCTTCTTGAGAGTCAACTGAATTCTTTGTATGGAATTAAGGTCATCAGAATTCAACAGATGTTTCTCTGTGTTCTGCAACATTTCCTTTAGCTCTGCCTTAGCTTATGAAACATCTTTATACTATAAAGTTTTAATGGCACTAAAACTGTTAATGAAGGTATAAAATATTCCAGGAGCATCATTATATTGGTTATTGCATTTTGTGAGGTCCAGAACATGAGAGTCACCATCATCATCCCCATTCTCCTGACAAGGTCACTGAGACCTAGGATAGAGCGACTTGCACAGGGCCACCTGAAGAATAAGCAGCAGTGCTAGGATCCGAGCACAGAGCTTTCCAGGATTAAACCAGGATTATTTCATAACAGCACATTTGCATTTCACTTTACTTTTCTTAGACTGGAAGTCCAAAACCGCAAGCAGCTCCCCAGAGCTCTGTTCACTATGCCATAATCCACCCTGCTCAGCCTCTGACCTGAGCTTGTGGTGCTCTCTGGGCTACAGGTCCCCAAAAACCATCAGCATCCATAGTACACAGAAGTGGGAGAAACTGGATCCTCTCCACACAAGCTTTGGGTTCTTATAAGAGACTTTCAGATAGCTGAGAAAAAACAAAATCTTTAGATTTTAAGTAAAAACAATTGAACTTCATTTTAATATTCCCAGAAACCCAATAGCTCTAAGACTGAGCTCAAACTAGAGAACAGATTAAATTATAAAACCCAAGTTACTGATCAAAATGACAATAACCCCCCAAAAGATAATAACCATCATAAAACTATCATTTATTTAGCACTTATGATTCAGGTCCTTCACATTTGCCACCTCATTTAAGTTTCATGGCAAAGGTTTCTACTGCTGTTACCTGTAGACACTGTAAGGCTCATTTACAAATGGGGAAACTGTGGAGTAAGGCTTAGTCCTCACCAAAAGTCACAAGTTAGTAAGTGAAGTTCTCATTCTTGCACCCTGTCTGAAGCCCATTGTCATCCAATTATTCTGTTCTGACTTCTTTCTGATAAATGAGAGTGAAGATCCAGATCTGCCTTATACCTGAGGTATTATAGCTTAGGCATTTAGCTTTTTCTCTTCTGGGAGCAGATATGATGAAATTTCATTATTATGATGATTGAATCAAAAGGACATTATCCTGCTGCATTTGGTGCTTCACATTTGGAATGACAAAGAAAAAATAAGCCAAAATTTCCCTAGCATCCACTGCTCAGGCGACATTTATCTTTTTCTTTTTCTTTTTTTTTTTTTTTTTGGCATTTAGGGTATTGCTAAACATTCTGCAATGCATAGGACATTCCCCCACAACAAAGAATTGTCTGGCCCAAAATGTCAATAGTGTTGAGGTTGAGAAATCCTCCTCTAGACTGACACCAGGTACCTGGTAGGAAATAAGTAAGCAATGTTTACCTGTTCATCTTAGTTAAAATAGCACCTCCTGGTCCCTACATGGGTAGTGTCTGCTTATCTGACTGAGGTGTAAGCTCCATGAGGGTTAGGACTAGGCCTGCCTGTCCAGAGTCTGTCTATAGTACATTCTAGACCATGGCAAGTAGAGACTGGATAAATATTTGTTGACAGCAAATGAATGAACAATCATAGTTTGGAGAGTTAAAACATGCCACCTCCCCCTTAAAACTGAACACAGAGACCACAGCTCCCTCTATCTCCCACAAAATGTGCTTTGGACTTGGATAGGCTGCCCTGGCTACAGGTCATTAAGTACCACATATTTGCCATGGAATTCTTTATACTTTAAATTTTTCTGGGCAGCTTCACAGATCCAAATAGTTTCGTTGAGCCTGAATGCAACTCTCTGGTTTTCCTAACTAACCACTTGTTCTAGGATTCCCCTCATTCATGGTTCAGGACTGGTTACTTACTAGCTAAAGGTGCCGCTTGATTCCATAGGCTGAAAACTTCAGAGTCAAGCACCTTGTGGAATTGAAGTCCCTCTGAGAATCGAACATAAAAATTAGACACCGGAGGCTCATCTCAGCCCCAAATAACAGGAGGAAGGTGAAAAAAGAGTAGCAGCCCTCATGTTGGGACTGTCAACTTCAGGAGCAATCCAGGAAAAGTGTGAATCTAATGTGCTGAGAACCACTGGAGCTTGTGAACAAGAAAGGGGGAAAATCTGGGCCGCTGAGAGGAGGCAGGCATCAGAAAGAAACTGATGGGATGGATTCAGGGTCTGGGTGTCTGAAATGTATCAAGTATGGAGGCAAAGCAGGGCCAAGTGGACTGGAGAGGAAAGAGAAGTTTCTCAGATGTAGGGCCAAATGGGTAAAAGATTGAATGGGAAAGGAAGATTCAAACAGCATTCACATGCAGTGTGATGTGGATTGTCCTGTACACACCCTCAAAATATAGAGTTATACTGATTTCCTGGAAAGGAAAGTGCAGCTTTAGAGATGTTAACTGGCTTACTTATAGTCTGCAAGAAGGTGAACTCTGCCAGGACTGGGACCACCAGCTAAAGGTGCCGCTTATCTGGTGATAAGCCTTGTCCACTGTTGCACCCACAGTGTGTAGGATATGGTGGCTGCACAGAACAGGGGCATGGAAAGTTTTTATTGGGTAAATGGCAGTATGGTATCATAGCCACCAGCAGGGCACAGCTCTTCCTTGCACCAGACTGCATTCCTAGCTGAAATCAAGTCATAAATCATAGAAAAGTGAGCAGTAGCAAAGGTGTTTAGGCACCAAATCCTGTCCAAAATAGAGCTATTATTTCCATTAGTCTCTCAGCTTGAAGGTTTGCCACTTACCAAGAGATCCAGCGATCTCACCATTTCTCTCAGTTTTAAAGAGAAGAAAGCAAAAGATTGAAGGGATGGAATTAGATTGGTTTTTAGTCAAATTAAAGGCTGAAAGGCAAACATTAGTTTCAAACTGTTCACACATTGTAATTTGGTTTGTGCCATTTCCAAACTACATAAAGTTATTTTGGAAGCAAATTATAAATTATTCTTATTCCATGACAGCTCTTTTAGAGATCAAACAGGGGCCCCATAATATCTGGTAGCTGGTTGTTACGAATATTTCATAGTTATAAACTTGAGCTTTTCTTTAGTTTTTCAATATAACTTAATTAAAAATGCATTTATTGAACAGCCCTTCTGGTTAAGTTGGAAAGCAGTAGGGCATGAGGGAGAGAGTGAAAAGATCCACACAGCACATGCTCTCATAGAGCACCTACCCAGGAGAGAATTGCTAGCAAATCAAGGGGTGTGCACAGAACCAGGAAACATGGCACACGCCTGGCCAAGTGACTTATGGGTATAGGTGGGGTTACAGGAACTACAGTGGCTTAAGTGCCACTGCTGTTTGTTCTAATTTATTAGTATGAAACCTCCCGTTTCCTATAAGGCCTTACAAGTTTTTCTGGAAAATTCGGCCTATACCCCCTTGTGCTGTTTTGCAGTTGCAATCTAGATAACCATTGCTATTCTTTTATTGAGTATTGCCTCTGACATCCAAAACTGTGCACGGATGTCTGGCAGAGAGACGGAACTTGCTTACTTTCTTTCCTTTGTGTTATTTTCTATAAATAAGAGCCTGAAACAGGATTGATTCTGTTTTCACTTCACAAACCACTTACAAAGTGTTTAGTGAGACATCTCTTTTATTATTGTGCTTATTATAGTTTAGGATAGTAGTTAAGAGCATAGAGGTTGAAGCCAAACTTCTGGTGATCATACCTTGGCTCTGCCTCATATTAGTTGAGTAACTTTTAAAATGACTCCTTCTCTGTACAATGGGGGTAATAGTAATATCAATTTTATAGTGTGAAGATTAAATGAATGCATATGTGTCAAATGCTCAGAATAGTGCCTGATACATAGTATGTACTATATTGGTATTAGCTATTCTTATTATCATTACTAATTAATGATTAGCAATCATTACACATGATAATAGCTATATTAGTAGTGCTTACTATGTGCCATCTAATATACTAGACATTTTAAATTAAATCGCCTCAGTAGTCTCTGAGGCAGAAGCTATTGTTATACCACTTTTATAGTTGAGGAAACTAGACATAGAAAGATAAAAATTGTGCATACACTTTGTACAGACACATCAGTAGCACATGTATTCCAATCCTGGCTGGCAGGCTAACACCAGGATCTGTGCATATCAATGAGGCTGACTGGGGAAGGTATAAAATGTCAGCCATTCGCTGCATTCATAAACTCTACTTCCCTCCAAAGAGTACAGTCTTGATCCTGAGTCAAGCTCATTGCCTCCTGAAAAAGTTGTACACGTTGACTCAAGGGTCCTCTGGGGAGGATTTTCATGCAGGAAGCATTCCCACACCCTCCCAGGCCTAGGTGAGTTGATTTCCATAACAGCACTCATCCCAGGGTTCCTGATTTTCCCATTATTTGAGATCATGAGGACTGAGCTCAGACCCAGGCATAGTGAAGTGATGTGATAAAGCTTATAATATAAAAGAATTACTTTTTTAATCTTGACAACAATCCCAGGAGGTAGATTTTATTTCCCCCACTTTATGTATAAGGAAACAGAATCCCAGGTGAATTAAGAAATTCAACTAAGCTGGCACAGTTAATGGTCACTTTCAGTAGAGCTAAGACCATCTCCAAACAGCATTAAATTTATCTTTGAGCTAAGGTTAAAAAGTAGTAACTTCTAGGGTTATTAAATACATATCTAGAAAGTTCCCACTGCTGGAGCCCTATCCCCTCTCCATGATTGAATTAAACAGCAAGTTTTATGAGCTCTCAATGCTCAGAGAACACTGAGGAGCAGTATGAGGTCAGAGACTACACAGACAGTAAAATGGAAATGTTATTGATAGAGGCATCAAGTAAATGGAGAATGCTGAAATGCTGAATGCTGAATGTCCTCTTACCTCCAGAGAATGGTCCAGCTTGAAAAGCAATTGTCATAGAGAATTGGTTTCAAACAGCTGACAATGGGGTCATGTTTGCCTACCTGAAGCGGCTAGAGGCTGAAAGAGCCAAAGCCTCAATCTCACAGAGCTCTCTGGGACCCATCCAGGGAAACAAATACCAAAAACATATTCTAAGTGCATATGTATGTGGTCCAATAAAAGACTATTTAAGTGCCAAGAATTAAGCAGAGACTGGGGTGGGACCAGTGCAAGGAAGGTTTTGGTGTTCACAGGTAATGTTAGAAGAGTTTCCCCAACTCACCCACCTTTGAGGAACTCTGCATACCTGTTGAGGGAGTATAATATATGAGATATTTCAGAGGCTCCTTAAGATAAATGCTGGGATACACACAACAAACAGATCCCTGAGTCAAAAACCTTCAAATGTTATTTGAACATCCTTATATGAGGTACATCATTTTTATTTTCATTTTACAAATAAGGAATCTGAATCTTAGAGAAGTCACTAGCTTATATACAATGAAGCAAGAATTTGGTCCCATCCCTGCCCTGTTTATATCCTCATAGTCCTAAAACAACAAATAAATAAACCAATATTATATAAATCTTAGAGTCCTGGTTTTGGGAGTGCTATGTCCCCTTAAGAAACCTAAAGATATATATATGTGAAAATACTACTCAAAGAGAACTGTTTCAGCTGCAGTGGGTCCCGGTTTGTACTGTTAGGATCAAATTCACTTCACTCTGGTTTCTGTCTTTGTCTCTGTCTCTCTGTAGCTCCCCCTTTTTCACCACCTCCTCCCAAGGAGACCACCCCCTTTTTTTTGGTATGCCAAAGATAGCTTCTCACTTTCTATAACTAGAAAAAAGAAAGATTTAATTTGAGTGAGCGAAGCTTGTTAAATGCAAGACTATTAAATACAAGCTTTTTAAAATGAGCTATTGATGTTATGTTAATACGTTGTGTCTCATAATGGCTTGATGATGGCATAATTCAAGTTGCCTTCCTGTTGAGGGCTAAGTTTATCAATCAACTGAAAAGCATTCATTTCTACAGTTTGTCAATTTAGTTAAGTAGAATGTAATTTTGAGAGTCTTGGAAAGAAGGGCTTGGAAAGAGTGGCCTCCTGGGTGTTCTAGAAGGATAGGCAGAACTCAGAAGACCTGGGACTGAGTTCTAGTTCCTCTCTGGAAGAAGTCAAGTATAAAATTGAGAATAAGATAAAGGGTATAAACAAAATCTTATAAACTAAAAAGGTGAAGGGAACTTATGGAGTGATTATGTTTCTTCCAAGTTGTGATCACTGATAAAATAAGCCTTAATCTATAAATCAATTGGCCTCCCCACTGGTAAAATGATAGTTTGTCATATAAAACATTAAGGTCCTTGTTTTTCCAGTTGATATAGTTTTGTTTACATTTTTTACTACCTCTACCCATCCCAATATTCAGTCCTGCCTTTGTTCGTTCAAAACTAAATCTACCTCATAAAATGCAGAGTTTTGTACTACACAGTTAATGATAGGGCGAGGGTAAGTCTGCTTCAGAGGATAGAAGTGAATTATTTATGATGTTATGTCCATATTTGCATTATTTTAGGGTTTCCTTATTCTCCTGGTCAGGTCTTGGGTCAGCTAGGTCCTCATCTGTGTGGGTGGAGTGGGGGAAGTGGAACAGTAGAGGAGAAGAGAAGAGACCAAGAAAGTGGGGTAGAATTAGAAAACTGTTAGGTCACAATCCCAGTGGGACCTCCAAAATATTAGGTCATACCTGCCAGGGCTATGGGTGTCTGGTGTGCAATCCAGTGCCAAGAGAAAGATGCAAAGAATTGCACAGAAGTTAGATTAGAAAATATAGTTCATTTAGAAAGTAAATTAGAGAGAGAGAAGAGATTCACCTCCCCAAGAAAGAGGAGAGGGCCAAGGCTAAGAAACATGGTGACCATGGCTCAAGGAACCACATGATCAGACCATGGCTAAGCAAAGAAATGGCAACCAGGTGCTCAAAGCAGAATCCTTTTTAAACTTTCCCTTTGATGGGGAAAGGTAATTAAGGTAATTGGGTTGTGATCTGCTCCATGTCATTACAGAAGGCAGGTACACACAGCTACTGATGTCAGGTGATAGACAGCAGGCAGATGGGTGGGTTAGTCACATGACAGTTGCCATGTTGATGGGGTCTGTGTCATGAAGGTCATGAGAGCCTGATGAGGTTAACTTGTTTATGAAACAACTGGGGCGGGGGTTGTAAGACAATTATCAATAACTACCTCTAAGAAACCGGTTCTGTCCTTGGCTTGTGATTAGTGGATAAACTGAAGTGAACGGCTAGAAAAATATGACAACTAGGCTGTGTTAAAAATGGTTGCTCTTTGGCTATATTAACTCCATGCTATATCCTTTCACCTTCGTTTCTCAACTGAGGGAAACTAGGCTCAGAGATGTATACAGATGGGAGTCTGGTTCTTTCTGCCCAACTAAGTGTGCCCCCAGCCCCTAAGGCTGAGACCCTGGGGACCCCTGAGAGCTCCCATCAAGAGTTTCTGTTCTTATTTAGGTATTGTTTAGACTCTACATGGGTGAATTACGTTTTTCAATGAAATCAATTAAATCTTTAAGCAATACAGCTGGGCTCAGTGGCTCATGCCTATAATCCCAGCACTTTGGGAGGCTAGGCTGAGATGAAAGGATTGCCTGAACCCAGCAGGTTGAGGCTGCAGTGTCCATGAGTATGACACTACACTCCAGCCTGGGCGACAGAGGGAGACTCCTATTCCAAAAAAAAGATTGCATTTATTAACTGTTACCAAAAGTACAGGAAGCACTGAAATTCCTAATAAGAATTTTTCAAAAGACCTCTTATATCAATCATTGAGGTGTCTGCATTGCTTGATTTTTTAAAATTTTATTATTATTATTTTTGGGTCTGAGTCTCACTCTGTCACCCAGGCTAGAGTTCAGTGGCACGCTCACAGCCACTGCAGCCTTGACCTGCTGAGCTCAGGCGATCCTTCCGCCTCAGCCTTCCAAGTAGCTGGAACTACAGGTGCGTGTTACCATGCCTGGCTAGTTTTATGATTTATTGTAGAGATGAGGTCTCGCCATGTGGCTCAGGCTGGTCTCGAATCCCTGGGCTCAGGCAATCCTGCTGCCTCTACCTCCCAAAGTACTGGAATTACAGACATGAGCCACTGTGCCCAGCTGTATTGCTTGATTTAAAAAAAAATCAAACCACTCATCGATTTACCCAAATTCATATACTGGCAAAAGTTCCCATTTGCAGCAGTACGTGTTGTGACGGTCACAAGGCAGCACTGAGCCTGTGAGGGCAGGAACAGGATTAGAGAAGGTACAGACTTCACCATTACACGAGGCTGCTTTTCTATGGTTCAAAAAAAAGAAAACTTGTCTAAGTGACATAATCAGCCATAAAAGCATGGTCTACAGGCTACTTCTCCCAAATCAAATCACTATGTCAATGACAACACAAGCTATGTATACACATACATGCACACAAACACATGTATGTGAGTGTACTTCCCGGGAGAGCCCCAAATGGGTGCTTGTGTGTCTGGGCTGGCAGGTGGGCCAGAAACCACATCAACAGTGTGGAGATCATCAGCTGCTGCATTCCTGAAGCAGAAATGTTTTCATGAAGTCTTAATCCATAAGTCTTTAAATGTGGAGCATTCATTCACTCTATTATCTTTATCAAATA